>JAPMOB010252153.1:0-19407 GCA_029875015.1 Lepomis gibbosus
CAGCGACACCTAGAGGCCGATTGATGCCAAATTTTGCACAGACCATCGGGAGTGCGTGGAAGATAAGTTCCCCGAGTCTGGTGTAGATCGGATATTGCAAAGTTAAGATCTGATATGATCTCCTCTTTTTAGCCTTAGTGCAAATGTTTGTTAGCCCGTAATTCGGCCATCGGAATCGGCTGCATCCCCCAAACACGTAGACATAAGGTTTATGAATGTGCGATGTAGTGTAGTGGTCCGTAGTTATGAGGTAAAATGTCCTTTGGTTGAAAATCCCATTGAAATGAATGGGGTATTTGATTACAGCGCCACCTTTTGTCCGAACTGCACCACATTTTTGTGGTGTCATCAGGTCCCCATGGGTAACAATTGACCCAAATTTGGTGTCAATCGGATTAGTGGTTATTGAGATATAAATTGCATGTAAGTCAATGGGAAATTTTTTCCCAGTCTTTAATCTGCAATAACAGCGCCACCTATGGATACAGTAGGGTCCCCTTTGGTGCCTGGCATCAGGGGACCATGCTGAACAATTGGGCACTGGTTTCATGTTAATGTGAGTTGTGGTTATAGAGGAACAAATGTTCTGGATTAAAGAGCGCCACCTAGGGCCGAGTTGCACCAAATTTTGCACAGGCCCTCAGGGGCCCGTCCCGAATGAATGGTCAAAATTTGGTGTGGATCGGCCATTCCAAACCAAAGATATGAACTCACAACCTGTTAGTAGTGTTGTTAATAATTGCGCCATTTTTTGTCATATCAAAATTTCCTCTGCAAAGTTTGTAGAGCTCGGCCCAGAGATTATCTGTGCCAAGTTTCGTGGCGATCGGACTTGCGGCTTCGGAGGAGTTAATTAAACTATATTTTTTTCAGTTTTCGTGATGTAGTGAAAAAAAAGTCTAGGCGGAAATGGGCGTGGCCTATACCACAAGATGCAGCTCGATCCCCCGAACGCATGGATATAAGGTTTTTGATGTACGACTTCATAGTCGGGAGGTCCAAGCCCAAACGCATTGACCTTGCGTACAGCGCCCCCCTAGCGGTAGAAGTGTGCGAATTTTTGCGCCTGAGTTACTTGCAGGGGCTTGTACCTACCCTGTGAGTTTTGCGTCCCCAGCATTTACAGGGTATGCTGCAGGCTCGGAATTAGCGGCGGAAGAATTTAAAAAAAAAAAACCTGAGCGAAAAACAATAGGGTTCCCAGCCACTTCGTGGTACTGGGCACCACAATGCCTTGCATCCGCGGGTTCCCAGCCCACTTCGGGCTTGGACCCCTAATGAGAAGATGTTTTAAATTAAATGACAAGCCAAAGTGGTGACAGACTAGTTCTAACATCCAAAGTGTAAAATATGCGCCCACAGAACCGGCCTGTACTATACGCTAGGCATGTTGCGTAGGGCCCCACATGTTAAGCAAGGCCCCAACTCTCTCAAGGTTTTGATGAGAGGATGAAAAGGGAAACGATTTCCTTCTGGGCAGGAGAAGAGAAAAAACTCAATGAGATATGTTTCTTTCCTCTCAAAGTCTGATGACAGCAAATAACAGTAATATTAGGTTAAAGTGTTGCTCCAGTGCATCTGCCTTTCTGTGTGGAGTTTGCATGTTCTCCCCGTGTCTGCGTGGGTTTCCTTCGGGTGCTCCGTTTTCCCCCAACATCAAAAACATGTTAGGTTTCTTCAGTCAGTGCTGACATAAGATCTGGAGTTGGTCCCCGGGCGCTGCACAGCGGCTGCCCACTGCTCTCTTGAGGGATGGGTGAAATGCAGAGGATGAATATCGCAACATGTATGTGTATGTGACAAATAAAGTAGCCTACATTTGATTATTATTACGTTTGAGAAATGCAGACGGGCGACGGTTTACATTGACTATTGACGATTAAAATGTTAATTAGTCAGACAGGGGCAATCTGGATGCACATCATCACTCTCAGTAAATAGGCCTAATAAACATCATGTATTCATTCAACTAATAGTATAAATAGTATTTTACCTTTGAAAATGTATTAAAGGAAACCTGGGGGAGCCAGTTTGAATAGACCCGATGGAGTTGATAGCATTAAAATCTAGAAAGTATTTATAATTTGAAGGGGCTATGCTTAAATTTGTCAGTACAGCAGATGCTGGATCATCAGTACAAACACAGCTGATCCACACCAGCCATAGCCAGTACTAGCACAGGTCCAGTCCAGGCATTTTTATCAAATCCCACAGACCCAGGTGAAGTACAGGTGGCCTCAGCCAGTACGAACTCAGCCAGAGATACAGCCACCATCAGATACAAGCAGCTTAGACTCTAATAGAACAGTTGCTGCTCCACCAAATGACCCAGCAGATTGGCTCTTAGTCTTAACAGACTTTATGAGGTCTGAGTTAGTGCACAGAGGTCCATTCAAACCAGCGGTGTTTTTTCCTGAAGGGGTATCTATTCAGGATAGTAGGAAGAGCACTGTGGTGTCAGGTGTAACTGTGCAGCAATGGCAAACTGTTGACATGGCTCAGGATTCAGGTAGAATGGCACCATTGCAGAATTTTGCTTAGGGCCACAGGGAGGTCAGGCCAGGCTGTGTGTGTGTGTCCTTGTCACTTCATTTTACCATCAGAAAACTTTCCTCTGCTCCATTAAAGAGGAATATAACTCCATGATTAAGAGACTCAGACTGGTTGGCCAGAGAATGGAGAACTTCCAGCAATACTGCACAGCTCACTGCATCATCACTGGCACCTGAGACAAGGAAACACGTGTGTGTTTGTAAAAAAAATAAATAAATAAAAAGCTGCACAGTTTGGGTAATGTGAGCTCTAGTTGCCTTTCAAATTTGTATCACAGAACAGAAGCTTTGCTTGGCCTGGCTTTTATACAGAGTTATGCAATTATTCATCAAGATCACCCAATTGTCCAGTTTCAGATAAGGACACATGCAGGATACATAACTCTGAAGTACATCAGAATGAACAGGGAATGTGACATGAAAACATTAGATAAGTTAGTGGTGAGGAAGACAAATTATTAAGTTATTCTTAATAATTTGTCTTCCTCACCACCTTTTCCTCATGCAGAGAAAAAGGGGAAAAAAGGTCAGAGAGCAAAACTGAGACATCATGTGCCCCAGCTTTCTGTGAGGTTTGTGGATTGTGTCTGTGAGGTGGGGAAGGGATCTGTTCACTGTCTGGGTACCATTCACCTGTTGCACTGCTTTTCTCAGGTATATTATGTCTGTATGCCCAAAATGTTCTGAAGACTGTGAGAGCCAAGCCTTACTATTTCATCATGTTATAGCTTTAAAATGTTAAAAAGAAATTATAAGTGCTTTAAGTGATCAGTTTGCTGTTCTGACCATGCTTGCCTTTACATACAATAAACATATGTGGAAAAACATGTGCAAGGCAATGCACTGTCTATTTTTTTTTATTGTGTTTAGAATTCAAAGAAGTCAAAGGCTTGGCAGGACATGAATGGTATGTGTATCTTCCTGGTCCACACCTCTTGGATCAATGTTCTTTTGCCATTGAACCTGTGTGTGCACATGTTTGTGTGTGAGCGTGAAAACGTGCCTATCCAACAGGCTTGTGGGTGTGGAGTGAAAACGTGAAAAATCCTGAATTTAAACAAGACAGAAATTACAACTACTTACCACACCTATATTTACAACAAACACTGTTACTACTGTGCAGTCTAAACCAAAGCATCGGAGAAACGGAGAAATCTGATCTGATTATGGTACAAGATTGAAAGTGAGGGGATTAAAGTTTACAGTTCATCCTTTGGGGACTATGAATGATTGAACCAAATTTCACAACAAACCCAGTACTTCAACATATTTTTATTAACCACATATGACAACCTCATGTTAGAACTACAGCAAACATCACAGGATCACCAAAGTTATGTAAAGAACATTAATGTCTGTTCAAAATTTCATGTTAATCCTTTCAACAGTCGAGATATTTCAATCTGGACCAAAGTGGGGAACCGACCGACACTGCCATCCCGAGAGCCACGCTGCTTGCATGGTTAAAAATGAAAATACAAAAGGAACAAAGGAATTTGCTGTAAAGTGTTCTCCTGATCAGTCACAACACCTCCCACTGGTCCAGCTTCAAGTAGCAGGACACATTTAAAACATAAATGAGAAACCACAGATTCACCATCTCAGATGTACAAGATGACACATGAGGAGGTTGCAACAGCAGATATGAGATGGTGCAATTAGTTGAAAAAGATAAATTTGATCAAATATGCAGCAGTTATTGTTCAAAAGGTATATTTGTTTCATTTCATTTATTTAAAGATTTAGATTTGAAAGATCTTTCCTTCTGGTAATTCAAGTTTGGCACACAATTGTGTGAATGTTTTCTGCATGTACCTACATGCAACCTGTGAGCTACATCTGTTCATCTAAAGCTCAAACACTAAGAGCTCACATTTAGTGGGCAGAATTCTTCAAGATAAGGAGAAATGTTATCGTACCTGGACTGTTGGGCACTGTGTCAAAGTGGCAGTTGGCTAGCATGAGATGCTGCGTCCCACCCTTGGGCTCCAGCCTAACAGCGATGTTGGTGATACGGTCATAGATGTTGGTGAAGCCAACATAGAAAGAGCCGGTGGGACGCTGCACATCTAACATGAGCTGATGGGGCCCCGCTGCCGTCTCAATCCGGATTTTCTCAATCTGTTCCAACAAGTAGCCCACTGTCAGGACTTCGTTCTCCGGGCTGCCCACTGGCCGTGGGCCGACGTTGGCGATCTGCTCCAAGTGTTGTCTAGATCGTGAAGAGAAAGAAAGAGAATATTTTGGTGCTGTGAAGGGGCAATAAACCAGACCTGCTTGTTATATCATAACATGTACTTACATTTATAATAGGCTAGTAGCCTGTTGTTGCAGCTGAAATATGTGTTTAACATGTCTATAATTTCCTTACTTATATTTGGAGAACAGGCTGCAGCGTGTTATAATATATTATTCACGACTGGGTTATAAAATAAAGAAAGTTATCCATATCCTATTATCCTTATGGCTCTCAATTATTTTACCTGCTCTGTGTCGAGACATCTCCTTTAAGGAAGGTGGCAACCTGTGTGTGTGACGAAGTCAAGCGGGTTTGTTGTGTGAGGGAGCTAGTTAAGTTAGTTAGTCAGCCATTGAGTTTGTAAATAAGTTCAGGTTGTAGTATAATAGTTTTCACTGAAGTATATTATTGTGATTGTTACATGGCTAACGTGAGGTTAATGTGTAACCATAGTTCTCAACCACCAATAAACTCTAAGTAACCTAATATTTTGCTCCACACAAACACAAGTCTTTGCATGCAAACAAACTACTTTCAACTTGGACTACTTTTTACACAGATCTTATACATACTTCGATTTGGCCTAAAAGAGAGAACTTTAAAGCTACATGCTTTCATTTGCACATGCACAGATATAAACAAAGATACCACATTCTATTTCGACTGCATATAGTGTGTATATTTTATATATATGATTCAGATATTTTATTCTACTTAATAGTATTTTTTATCTTTATTTTGCCCTTTGCACTACATTCCTCTGTGCTGCTGTGCCAATTTGAATTGAATGGGGATCAATAAAGGACAATAAACATCTTTACTTATCCTTCTCTATGTTGAAATCCTTCAACCTAAGATAAGACAGACTATAATGATCCCACACTGGGGAAATCCACTTGTTACAACAGCTCCAGATACGACACAACAGATAACGGAAAATAATACAACAGAAAATAAAACAATGATAATACAATAAATAAAAATACAGAAACAGAAATAAAAAATAAGAATAAGTGTTACAAAACTGACAAAGAGGACAAGACAAATATAGGACTACAAATTAATTTATTTTTCAATTATTTTGCAATTATTTCAAAGAACTTCAAATTCTAAAATTCAGAGGGTTTAAAACCATCTTTGTCATGTGAGTAGGAAGTTTGGACCAAAAGGATAAACCAAAACCTTTCCTCATTTTCTCTTTTAAAAAATCAGCAGCTGCTTTTTAAAGAAATGATGAGGAAATATATTGGTTTTGTGTGTAGTGCTGCTGTACTAGCTGATGCTCACAGCCAGGAGCAAGTGAACTGATGACAAAATAATACTATGTGTAATCTAACCATGGTGGGCGAAGCCATGTGTTGTAGTCCAGCTGTGCCACACAAATGTTTGTTTTTCTTTTACTTTTGCTATAGACCTCAAAATCCTGTAGTTATCCCCCATGTGTAGTTTTGTTGCAGTGACAAAGTCATACTGAAGGACATCAAAGATGTCTAAACTGCTACTTTCATTCCAATTTCACAGTAGCCTGTATCATATAGAAACAGCAGTCAGGTTCCTGTGGATCCCAGCTCAGAGGGGAATGAAATGATAGACTCAATGGCTAAACAAAGCTCTGAAGCAGGACAGAATAATTGAGGTAGCTTTTAATAAAGCTGAAGCTATAATGCAGTTATAACAGGCGCAATATTAGGACTGCTTGGCAAAAACACTGGGATGAAGTAAACAAATGACGTAATAGGCTATATATAAAACAAGTCAAAAAAGTGGGTGGAATGAAAACAATAATGAAAAACTACAGAGAGCAAACAAATACAAAAGTATCAAGGCCGAGGTTAGGACACAACCTAAATAAAACAAAGCTCTTAACATCGACCAGGACAATTTGAATGTGGCTTTGAAGAAAAACTGGCTGAACAAGTTATCTGTCACTGCCAGAAGTATAAAGCACATGGAGAAAAGCCAAAGAGCGAACTAAAGAAATGTGGGCTTGGATTATTGAATCTTAAGCATTTATATAGCATTTATAAATTCTATATAAATGCTTAAGAAAAACTGGCTTAAGCATTAATTCAAAATTTAATTCCTCAATGGAATTATTCCTCAATGCTATATATAGCATTGAGGAATTCAATTTTAAGCCATGTTTGAGTTTTTTAAAAAAGAAATAGGCTACGGTAATTTAATGAAGAGGATTAATTTACATTCATTTTGACAGAGGGAACTAGGGTATTCTGGCCCACACGAATAATAATAAGAAGAAGACTAAGGAGAAGAAGAAGAAGAAGAAGAAGACAACTCCCTGTAGTGGGTTCTAGGCTGGTCTGTTGCCAAACTACAGGAAATATGACAGTATTAACGTTAGGTAACATTTGAGGACAAAAAATGTAAGTATAGTAAGCAAGGCACAAAACTCACCTGGCTCTCACTGCGTTGAACTCGCCTGATGGTGTTCTGATGATGAGCTGCTGGAGTGAGAAATGAACAAGCCCCCACAGCACCAAAATAAACACAGAGACCAAGAAGGCTGACAGTCCTTCTCGTAGCAAGTACAGCTTCACTTCGGGCTTCCCCTTCTGGTCACAGTTGTCCACGCACCGGCCCTCGTCGTCATCTTGCGCTATATAAATCTGTATTTCAGTGGGTTTCATTCTTTTTCTAGTGGTGTTGCTCTCCATTTTTTGAAACCAGCCAACACAGAGCTGCCACCTCGACACACTTTTCACGCGCTCTCACGCCACAGATCAATTTTCTCACGCCCGGAAAAACAAATGCATAACCATAGACTGTAATGTAGACTCGGCACAAATCAACTCCGCCCAGCTGATCCGACACTGCGTACGCCGTGATAGTAATCAAGTGCGCTGTAAGCCGCAGACGATTTGTGGCAGTGTTAAAGAACTGGTAAGAGTTTTGCAGCATAAAAATACAGGCGCAAAGTTGCTCTTTTTGAAACTGTAAACTGCACTTTATCGGATGTGCTGAAGTTAACATTTGTGGTGAGATTTATTTTTTCCACCTCCTTATATTATTCCACTTGTTCTAAGTCATTCATTTATTATCCATGTATCTGTGGCGATTAATTGGCTCGAGGGCGCCCTCTCTCAGACATAGTAGGTACTACTAACGCGCCTCTTGTTAGTTCACGAGACGTGCCCGAGGTGATTTGCTAAACGCAGCACTGTGTACAAATATTGTGCATTATGCCTCTAAATATGAACTACATGAACACATGTGCAATGTAACTCATGGAGAGATTGATAAGACGAGTTATGAGTGGGTTGTGTTATCTTTAAAGTGCTAAAGTGTTTAAGTAGTCATCCTGCACTCCTGACCTCTACAAACAAATTTAGTTGTTTGGGAATTTAATGACATATGAGAATAAGGAACACCGCTTTCCATACTGTAATCCACTGTACTGAGGCACTCCGAACTAAATGAAACATTTAGTTGTATGTGGCCAACAGTATATAGGCCTACTTTGGATTCTGTAGATGTGAATTTTATATTTTCATGTTAGGACTGGAACTCTGACAGGAAGGACCACACCACAAGACCATGTTCCTTGATCTTGAAACTCCTTGATCATCAACCAGCATATGTAACTATGTAGCTCATTTTCACACTTTTTTCCCAGTCTTATCTACTCATACATTCTTTAGGCTACAAACTACTTCAAATGTTCTTCCACACATTCTGGCTATTATTCACATGTCTATCCCATTTCAACTAAATTTTGAAACTTTCTTGGATTTTTATTAAAAAATGTTCCACATATTTTATACAACGTTGTAATGAACATTTATTTACTAGGTGAATTTCACCCTTTCAGTAATGACCTGGAGTAGCGCCTCTCAGCTTAATCTCTATTAAATGATCTGACCCAGGACTGAGACAGCAGGTAAATAACTTTCTTTTGTATTTTAGTGAAAGTATTTAGATTTTACCATAAAACTTAAACTTACAGCATATACAGTACAGTACACAGAATGTAGGAGAAGTTACAGCAGTGTATTCAGAGGTAAATGTACCCTGTTAGGCTGAAAGGTGCTGTGAATTATATCAAAGTCCTAAAGTCTCAAATTGTACAGCGGTACAATTACACAGTGGTGTCAACCTGTGCATTCAAAAACAAGACACATCTAACTTTAAAAAAGCAAGCAAATATCACACAAAATGCTAAGCAAATATTACACAAAGTACAGCCTTAACAGGAAGCACACAATTTCCCCAAAGTCTTAAGTGTAATATTCTATATTTTTGTAAACAAATCCTGTGAAAAGGCCTAAGCCAATCAACTACCAAAATCCTACTAGAAAATAATGTGGCTGTAGCTGAAGCTGGAAAAGGGATTGGGACTAGGCTTTTAACTGAAGCTTTACAGTAAGAAAAAAATTGAACTCTATTATTGTAACACAATTTAGACTGAGAGAGGCTGACCAGGTGCAGCACAGTATGTTTTTGTTCAGTGTAAACTCACACTTGGACGTAGCTTTATCTTCATCACATGTAAAAGTCAAGGGAAATCAAACATTCATGCATACAAGTGTCCATATCAGCTTGAGAAATAAACAGTTTAAAAAATCAATCTGAAATCGATTCTGGGATACCTGTTGAAATGTCTTAACGTCTGTTGTTGATGAATGTCTATTTTTTTTTTTTAAATGTTAAATTTGTTGACTTTATCTTAAATCATCCATGCCTATTTCTCTAGCTGTTCAGGTTTTGTTGTGATAGTTAAATTTAGATTTATTTTTATTTTTAAATAATTAGTTTGAATTAAGTGATTGATTTGACTGCTAAAATTGATATGGGTACAAATGGTCCATCCAGTAAATGGACAGGAGGATTTTACATAATGCAAAAAGCTTGAATTAAATTAGCACTTGTACAGCAATGAAAATGCTCATTTTGTTAATGTTGTTAGCTGTATTGATCTTCATTTACAACATGTGTCATCTCACTGCATGGACACACAAACAGTTGATCAGATTATAATTAAAAATAATCTGGTTTACTAAAAAACAGCTGTACTCAATGAGGCAAAATAACCATTTTAAAAAATAATTTATTGGTCTTTATTTACAAGGGAAAAATGAAGTAGAAAACCAAACATGAGTAGAAAAGGCAAATGTACAGGAGAATATCTTTACACTGCATTGAGGTTTCCTGCTCCCGCCACAGAAATACAACTTTACTCTGAGCCAGGAAACAGGCAATACTTGCAAACTGTACACAGGAGGGAGGGAGCGCTGTCCACCTCTGAGTAAAGTTGACAGCCAAGTACCACGAGACAAACCTGACCGACCACTCCTCGCCCATAGAGAAGGAAACCAGAAAAGATCTGCAATATTCATTTCCGTAGGAAACTGTCTTTTATGCCGTCAGCATTAGTTTTAAGCATCAATGGTTATGTTTCCAATGAGAAGGATGGGGCACGGGCGTGTGTATTTGTGAGGTTTTTTCCCCCTCTGCATAATGAGTCAATTGAAGCAACCGGTTAAAACAGAAGGCCTCTGGACGTAAAGTCTTTGGTTCATCAGGTTACCGTTTCAAGTCAAGTAAAGCTTACAGCGCAGCAGCGTAGTGTAGCTGTAGGCTTGTTCAGAATGGAGACGGGCCCACCGCAATGAGGGTGCAAATGGGATTTATGTTGAGTGACAACAGCACATCAGCGACAGCAACACTGTGCCGCGTAGTCATTTTGCCCTTTCGTGAACAGCGAGTGTTGTAAGTATACTTGGAATTCATAAAACAGAAACCATTGAAGAATCTACATTTTCAACATATACCACACCCAACTCATCTTGTACACACCGACAAGAGGGCAAAAATGAATCTATAAAATACAATTTGGTCTATCATGAAAAGTAAAAGCGAACAGCTGGGGAAGAAAACAGAAAAGAAGCAGAGAACATAAAAAATAAAGCTGAGTAACATTTCAATCCATTGCACAATATAATACTGACATATCTGTGATCCTTTTAGTGCTTGTGCTAGAGAACAAATACACAACTTTGATTAACTAAACGGGGGGAGGGGTTGTTATTAGTCAGAAAAACAAACTGAGCATCAATTCAGTAATTACCACCCAGTTATAATGCCAATAAATAATAGCAATAATGAGAACTAATACAAGTTAAACAATTGCATGTGACAAGTCACCAAACATGTCCACACATTCTCAATATGATGTGGTTCACGCACTCAGAAATCCACATAGAAGCACACAAGGTGGTGAAGTAATCATTGTCTCAAGCACTTCAGGGATGCGATATGCATTTTGGACTGGACGAAATATAAGTCCTTATCAGATGATGAGGGTCACGTTGCACAACCACTCTTCCATCACACGACGACAGCCAAGGCAACAACGAAGTCTCGCCCTCACTTAAAATCATAGTGACGGGTAATCGTTAACACTACTGACTAGGGAATGATGCTCTTTCAGCGAGGGATAGGTACAAATTCTACAGAGCAGGATGGCTTTAACAACATAATATTCATGATAGGAAACATATTTTGAATCTCCCAGGAGACTAAAACCCAAATGTGCGTTTAAAAAGCTGGATTAAGCATCATATGATTTGGTTTTTATATTGTCTGTTTTGCCCAAGCCCTCCACAGAACAACAGCCTTAAAACCAGCTCACAACGGATCTGTTTGTCTAAAATTTATCCACATGAAGAGCAGACAACTGATTCTGGCTGAGACTCCCCTCAGATGATTGAACTTCGGCGGCAAAGTCGGTGGCGTTGGTGCATGGAAAAAAATACATGAGCAGAGGTACTGGTCGGTGGTAAGAAACTAGTCTGCGCTCAAAACAGTGGTCTCTTCTCAGAGATCATTTTCCCGAGAATTACACAGAATTCATACCGTGAGTGTGTTTTGTACAGGGAGACTCTTGAGGGACAAGGTGTAATTGATAGAAAAATAATGTTATATTGTACACTGTTACATTATTGAAAAAGGTATCACAAAATATTTTAAAATCATATGAGGTATGAAAGTATGAAACACCTCTTGTGCACACAAACTGAACTGCACGCTTACTGTCGGCTCAGACACACTTCAGTGCATCTCGTTATTGGTTCATGACTAGAGCTTTGTTCAACATTATGCTTAGCGACACAGCATGATGCTGTGATCAAACACACGCAGGTGTTTTGTCTTTGAACTGATTCTTGCACAGTTTGCATTAACCAAAGGAAACCATGGAACATTTTGTATGGACAGCGGGGGAAAAAAAAAAAATAAAAGTCTCAAGTGGGTGCCAAAGAAAAGCTACACAAACAAAACATCTTGGAACAAAAAGCCTGGTGCTTTCCTGTGCTGGTCTACAGCTTCCTAGGACCACAATCTGATGTATGAGTACACATACTGACTTGTCTAACGGCACATTTTGGAAAAAGGATGCCTGTTAGAAAGGAACCATGAGACTGATCCCTGTCTCTGAGCCTGCTGTGATGTCTTCATGTCAGTCAGGCTGTCTGTCGCTCTGTTGGTAGCTCAGGATCCACAGGGGTTGTAATCGACACAAAGGGCAAAATCTGAAAAGTAGATAATACTGACTGAAGTAAAAACCTGCAGGAGAGGTACTTTCTGTGCACACACGTGCATGCGTGCTTGTGCATGCACGTGTGTGCACAGAAACACACGCACACACACACACACACACACACACACACACAAAGTCTATTTCCAGCCACTGCTGCAGCTTCCTTCTCTCTTTCTCTCGAGGTTACTAAGTTCACAGGTTAAATTCCAGAGGAGGCTCCAGGCTTCAGGACAAGGTGCAGTCGTAGGCTCCCTCCTCTTCTCCCTGCTCCTCTGTCTGTTCAGGAGGACAGTCCTCAGAGGGAGGACGGGAAAACCCTCCTGCAGGTTCGAGGGAGGGCAGGGCCAGGCCCAGGGGAGCCGCTACTCCTCGACTGTCCTCCGCCCGTGGCACTGCAGCGCCTCCCAGCCCTTCAGAACCGCCAAGCTTGGAGCTCTGGCTGGTGGGCTGGAAGGCCTCAGGTTGCACTTGCTCAGCTGCTGAATCCATCAGCTGCTGCAGTTGCGGCTGGATCAGGTTGAGAAAGGGTTTGTATCCAAGGCTGGAAAAAGATGAGATGGAAGAGAGAGAAAAAGGTTAGCATGACAACACTGGGTATATACTCTTTAGATGTATATACATTTTATTTAACTAAAATAACCAAAAACAGTCAAAGCAGTGATACAATGTTATTATGTTTATCAAGTATATGCTAATTACAAAAATTGTATTTAACACGTAATTTCTGAATCACAAGGACTAGCAACACTATTGCACACTCTTTGAAATTACTATTTAATTAAAAAAATAAAAATACATCTCTTCATCTGCTTAATAGCTCATCAGGTACAGAGGTATCTTATATCGCTGGACATGACAAAGAGCCAATCTGGGCTCCAAACATGCTTTTTCTAATGTAAAAAATGTAAACACACATCTGGACATGTCACATGCTATACCCACCAGTCAGTGGAGGCCCATCTGTCAACAGCCAATAAGCCACTTCGGAGACTCTGTACAGTTTCTTGAGGAACCTCAGGGCTGTCCAGAAAGCCGATAACTTGCTTTATGACGTTGGCGTCCCGCAGGATCAAACCAATCACTACGCACCACTCCAGACAGCCCGCCTCCATGAACACATGAAGGAGATACCTGAAGGACCCAGAGAGGCTCAGCTGTCAAATACTGGGTTTGGTTTCACACTGAATTAAAGCACATCAGCAAACAAGACCTGTACAAGAATGAAGAAGGAGAGGTTCAGTGACCGTATGTCTCACCTGAGCTGCACCTGCGACTTGTGCGGGCCTTTGTTGGCCAGCTCCATGGAGATGTGCTCCAACTCGGCCTGGCTCAGGCTCAAAGTGGAGGAATTCTCATCAACCATTGTCCAATCTCCATCCACCACCGAGCTGGTCTCCGTCAAGTCTGTGGCTGAGCCGACACTGTACTCTTCCACTAGAGGGGTGAGATTGAAGGAATGTTAAAATAAGGAGGTGCAGGAATAAGAGAGAAATGGCATGTCATGAGGAGGGTTATGGAAAATAAAAACTGATGTCTACGGAGTCCGTTTTTTATAGGGTTAACTGTTCACCTTTGTTGGTGAGCAGGGACAGGAAGGCATCATGCGTCTGTGGTGAGTGTTGGTTGGAGTGAGCAGACGAGGCTGTGTCCATGTCTTTTGCCCTCTGCCCGAGGCCGTCCAGCCAGGCGTGGCTGCTGGGTGCTGCCTGAGGGGGTGCTGTGTCCATGTCGCTGTTCAACAGGCTGTCAGCTGACTGCGACTTCAACAGCCGAGTGCTCAGCACTTAAGAGTAGCAACAAAAAACAGCATAAAATATTGGGATAGAGCCAAAAGTACTGCAACTTGAAATTGAATTCACATGTGACAGCAGAAACAGTTCACTGCGTCACCTCACCTGTGCGACACCGTCCATTCTTCAGGGGCGAGCTGAGGCTTCCTACAGGGATTACAGGAAAGGGCCAGAGAAAATCCTTATGGAGTCTCTTCAACGCCAAAACGAAATCATCAACGCGTGCCACGCGGTTTCGCTCGCGACACAACCAGCCGATGAGTTCGAATCCCAGCTGTGCAGAGAAGCATCCCAGGTCACGGAGGCGTACCTGCTCCAGGAGGTGCCGGGCGTGGCGCCAGAGCATCAGATCAATATACATGTTCTCTGCACACTCCACATCCCGACTGACAGGAATTAATGCAGGAAGGAGGAGAGACAATGAAATAAAATTGGAAACATTTAGATGTTACAGTGAGATAATTTTAAACAAAACATAATACTAGTACTAACAATCTACGTTACTGTATTTGCGTGTGTCCATACCCTTTAACAGAAGGTCCAGCGGGCATACTGAAGGTCTTCTGCAGATTGAACTTGCCCGTAGCGATGGAGTCTGCTGACTGCGACAAACTGATGCTGCGATTTCTGAAGAATTCAAACCCCCCAGTTGAGCTGGGTTCCTAAAGACAGAGATACACAGTTCATTATTTCATGTTTATAGTATAATGTTTGTGGGTACAAACCATGATGGGGTTTCACATCAGTAAGATCCAGTACTGCTAAGTACTCACAACAAAATAAGTTGGCAACCACTTGTGATGTGTTTCTTTGACAAATTTTTACTAAATGTCATTTAAAACACATTTACTCTTTGCTTTTAAGTACCGATATGATGAAGCAGGATTTTGTACATTTTGTACCTTATTAACGCATGCCTTTTCTTTGTCAAATTTGGACATCCACACTAAGCCACCAAAAGCAGATTTTCTGAAAACACACTTATATATTTAAAATTAGTTTTAATATTTTTGGCATTTCCATGGGGATGGATGAAAACAGACGGACATTTCCTTTTTCTTGTAACATTTCCTGGACTGATATCTACAGACAGAGTTGAAGAAAAGTGGGTAACAAAGGGAAAAAAATTGTATAAAAACTGTTTTACCTGAGTGGTTGGTGTTGGGGGCGGAGTCTCCATCTCCCCAGAGCCAATGGCTTTGAGGAATCTGATCATGTGTCGGCAAAGGTCCCACTTGCCCTGCTCAAGCGCTGTGTTGAACAGTAGAGTGGCATGCTGTCTGCTCACTGCTGGAACCTCCATGTTCTTTATAGAGAGGGATGGAACAGAAGAAGAGACAGAGAGACTATGTGAGCATTTATGATACCATGAAACCCTAAACAAATTTAGTCAGTTGTTCTATGAATGATTGGTTTTAAGGTAAAGCTTTTTATATATCTGTCCTCGGCTGAATATGATAATCCTTACATTATGCTATAAAAATCTTACTAAATGCATGTAGTGACACTACCTGCAGTATAATCAGATAGGATGCTGCTGTGTCCAGGTCTTGAGCCATGAGACACTCCTCAAACAGGTCTTTAGGGTTTCCCACAGCGGCAAACAAGTAGTTCCACAGGGCGTACTCTGTCTTCCTTGCACAGTGGACGATGGTCTGGAGGAAGAGGGGGAACTCTGTGATGAACTTAGCCACGGTGGGCAGCAGAGGGTCAGGGATAGGCTCCCGTGAAGTTGCCTCTTCTTCTAGCACGACGTGCACCATTAGCTCCATGACGTGGGGGAAGTAGGGGAGGGAGGCACATGACTGAGCCAGCATCAAAGCCTGTGGGGGAGGAAACATTAAGGAGTGAAAAGAGTGGACTTTATAGGTGTGCAAACAACCAGAGGCTTCATAATATGATCTGTCCACAGAATTAAGATTAAGAGATGATGAGATGGAAGGGCTCCACATACCTGTTCACCCAGGTTGCGAACCAGCAGTTGCCTCAGGATGTGATGGAGGTAGATCTGGGAGGTCCTCTCCACCGTGCAGTAGGGGAACAGCGCCTCTAGTGGCTCAGAGGATCCCTGCAGTCCATCATAGAGCACTGTCTCATTGGTTGCCCCCAGCACCAGTGCATCCTCAAACAGCACGGCCAGAGGGTAGATGTTGATGTGGAAGGGCAGCATGATGCGTCTGGAGAGGAAGGAGTGGGGCTTGCGGTGGTCTCGGGGAAACAGCGGCAACCATACTTTCATTCCTGCCTCACCGCAGGACAGCCAGAGGGCTTCCAGCAGGTGGCGCTTCTTCCTGTTGGAGCGACAGGTGGTCCACACATTCTCCACACACTGGGCCAGAACTACCGGAGGACAAAACGGTAGCTAGGCGAGAAAGAAAAAAAAAAGTGTAACAGGGATGCAGGAGTGGCATGCCTTCAGCATAAACTCACCTTAAGATTGATAAGGCCCCCTGGAAATCTAAAATTAATTAAGAGGTTTCCGACTAATATGCATTTGCGAATTAGTCTGGCAATGCCAGCCAAAAACAAATTAGAATGTATTTACTGTTGAATGAATGAATCTTTTGCAAACCAAGGGACAATATTCTGTTTGTAACCATTTCTTTCTGACATATAGTTTTAAGAATACAGTTGAATGCGGTTGAAAAGTTAAAATTCAGAAAATCTAATGGAGGTGTATGAACTCACCAGCTTCTTGTTGTTTGCAGGTGTCTCCTTCTCTCGAACCTGCGGCCCTGAACGGTCCCTCTGCAGCATGATCAACTGGCCTGCCAGGTTCAGCATGATGCTCTCTGCCATGCAGGCCTGAGACAGACGCACATATAAAACAAGAATGCACATCCACCTATAGAGACAGTATAGGTTGAGATTGTGTGTGTTTTTATTTGTGTGTGTGTTCTTCTGTTACCTGCTGCGGGGCTTTCAATGTGATGCCAGTCTCTGTACGCACAGAGGTGAGTGTGACAGAGACCACGAGGGCAGGATGAGGGATGTAGCGAGACATCGACACTTCCTGCAACAACTCCACGCTGGCTGTCGGGTGTGGACTGGAACATAAAATAGAGGTAAACTTACTGTAAGCATAAGCCAAAATCATGACTTCCACATATCTGCTATATGTAGTTTTACAATGAAATGAATCACAATTGTACTGCCTGTTTGTGAATAGGTTGTAACCTTAAAAATGAACCATTTGTCGGCTTCCTTGGTTAACTCAGACAGCCTGTACATTCCTTCCTAAGTGAAGAAATCGTGTTGGATTTTACAGGAAATCTATTGGTTTATGTAGGTTATGGCGTTCATGTGCGCTCCCGAGCCTCCTGCCTTCTGAATTCCCACTTTACACACAATGACAACACAGCAGCTAACGAAATGCAGTCAGTTAACACCAAAAATCAATTGGATCCCAGCACCACTCAGACGGTACAAAGCAATTGTGGAACAATTTGTTCCATTAGCCAGCAGTGGCGTAAAGCAGGGGCAGGGAGTGAATGAGCATGGATCTGCCGTTGTTTGCTTTGCAACATCAAATTTAGATTTTTATTGTTTTGCTGATACTCTGGTGCACAGCTTCTTTACCAGTCTCAGTCGCCATAACATGGGAACCACATAATACACAATAATGCAACAGGTGCAGGACCACACCACACAGTGGAAGATCCACCCAGTAGGTTACGGTAACGATACTTACTACAGTCTAACTGTCATCCAATTAGAGCGAATAAGTTCAAAACATAAAGCTGATGGAAATAGTACTAAAACGTTGCAGTGTGAGTTTACTTGATTTCCCTGCATTTTTTTGTGACGCTGTTTCTGGTGTGTCTGTCACTGTGTTGTCTCGCCAATTAGTTTGAGAGCACGCAGGAGTGCATGCTTGGAAAGGTAGTGGTTGCAATTTGAAGCGTCAGTACTAGAGGCCACTGAAAACTACACACATCCCCTTTAAGTTTCAGAGGCTGGCCAAACATGTTCATTAAAAACAATCACTGATCTCTGTCAGACATAAAGCTGAAGCCCAGTTCTGTCATGTGATGGGTTTCACATCTTTTACTAAAAGCCTCTTTTCCCAAGGGAAAATGTGGCTGAGCAACACTATTACCTAACACTCTCATAACTTCTGGTGCCAGGAATTCCCCTGCTGCTAGAGTGTGTGAAAGAAAGAAACTGTGCTAAGAAAAGATGTTGTCGTCTCTTAGTAGTACTAGAATTTCTTTTGAGAACTCAGAATTTGAATTTTTGATGTGAGGCATCATCACTCCAAAAAAATGCTAAAACAGTGGGTAAAAAAAGGTTTACTCTTACAAAGCACAGGAAAACAAATATGTTCCAAATAAAAAACTACAATACAGAGTTGGACAAACCTAACACAATGCAAGCAAATGAGACTGTGCTTCAAAAGATTCATGTCAGACATGTAGACTGGAGCTGTAATGTCTGTACACAAGAGCCCACCTGTCGGCCCTCCTCTCTATGCTGTAGAGGCAGATGGAGCAGTCTGCTCTGAACAGGATGACCATGTCTCTGAAGACGTTGAGCAGCAGAGTGTCCGAGTGTAGCTTAGTGACCGATGCAAAGGCGTTGTCAAGATTGGATGAGCGTTGATAGAGCCTCAACTATTGTCAGCCAAGGGAAACATTGCAATGAGACAAACACAATTAGAATAATGATGAATAGAAAGAAATTGTGGGAGTCATGAGAAACAATGGTGAAGGAACTGGTGCTTCGGTATTACCTGCTCTTGTTGGTCTATAAAATTGTAACAGGCCACCACCACAAAGTCGTTCCACCAAGCCAGACCTCCCGTCACTGTCATGTTCTGCTCCTGCAGAGAAATTCAAACACAATCACATTTAAATGGTTTTTGAACTTTTCCTTACAAATTATAGATTGTGATCGAGTAGGTAGCATATGCAGACGTATCGTTTAAGTATTTTCTGGCAGGATTTTTTTTAAAGACAACTGGAGATAATTACAGACATGAGGTAACACCTTTCAGTCACCACTGATAATTGTACTGAAGCCATTTAGAGAGAGTTACATTTATGATATTTATCTTCCAGTCTATAATATCACATACCTGAGTGATATTTCCAAACAGTTTCCATTTTCTTGTGAATAAGGAGTAGTGTGCAAAGCCCCGCCTCCCTGCTACAGCCATGCACTGGCCTGCTGTGTCTATGGCTGCAAACTGCACACACACACACAATATTGTTGGTACAGAATACACACACACACACACACACAATATTGTTGGTACAGAATACACACACA
>JAPMOB010252155.1:0-18104 GCA_029875015.1 Lepomis gibbosus
GCTGAGAAGGAGAAACATTTTCTCTCTGCAGCCGGTGGAGTCGCCCCCTGCTGGCTGCTGGAGAGGACGCAGGTTTAAGGTGCTTCGTTACAGCCGGAGGTTGTTATCAGCTCTGAGGAAATGTGACAGCAGAACCTTTACAAACCAAACGGTCAGTTCATGGAGGGAATAACCTGATTGATCTGATGTGAAAATCTGTCTGTCAGAGGGAGAAGAAGCGAGTCCTGTTCCTCTACAACCTGCAGATCCAGAGGCGGATTTCCTCCCCAGACAGGAAACGCATCTTCAGCCAGGGACGGAGAAGCCGGTCGGTGAGTGGCTCTCTATTCGTTCCATTTACCTCGGAGGTCGGAGCTGGGAATGACGTCACACCCGAGTTAACGGTGTTCCAGTTATCAAGTCAGAAAACTGGCCGGGTCAGCTGTTGATACGCCGGTTGGTAAAAAAAACCACATCGTGCTGTGTTTACTGACACAAACACTGTAGCAACGCGTCTACAGACAGCAGCTGGGCAGCGTCTCATTGAAATGAGACACAGAAGTGCTGATAAACAGGACAAAGTACAGCTTTCACTAACTGCTGATACTCGGAGCAGCCATCTTGGATGACGAAGTCGGGGTGGTGCGGTTCTCCCGACTTTTCGCGACTTAAAGGGGCGTTTGAAGTTTGAACTCGGAAATTCCGACTTCCCGTGTGAAATGGAACGCAGCATGTGATCCAGATCCGGTGGTTCCCTGAACACCCCGCTGTGAACGCAGGCGCACTGCATTTTCCTGACTTTTTAACACCGTTGTGTTTTGCAAACTTCTCACAGCTGATTGGGTAACACCTGAGACACGCCCACCAAACAGAAGAAAACGCACCTCGAAGCCCGCTGCGGAACGTTGCAAGGAAATGTGTCGTTCAATCCCAAAACGTTGCAAACCGTTTTGAGGCTGAACTCGCCCCCGGTCGTCGCTGCTCGCTGCGGCCGGAACCTGATTCGCTCTCACAAACATAAACGACGACGAGTTCACGAGACGAAGGCGGCAGCGTGTAACAGTTTGATTAATCGCGATTAAAATTTTTACCTGTTGCCCAGCAGCAGCTACATTAAAGCCGTTTGTTTTAATATCCAGAAGACGAAGGTTCTGAAATGTTGGATCTTCACCACGTGTTCACCACCTGTGTTTGTCTTCTGCAGGTGTTCGAGTGTCTGAGCAGGTGTGGGCGTGGGCGTCGTCACCAACAGGACCCAGAGGAGACGCGCTACAACCCGGCCTAAGCCAGGACAGGAAGACGATCACATAAAGTTTTTAAACCCGTCTGAGCATAAAAAATAAATTCAGCTGCCGAGTTTCAGATCTTTCTGCTGATCAGTGAGAAACTCAGCTGGAGAGTTCTGACAGGTGCAGCGACTGTAAACAAGATCTCATTATTATCCAAAGAGACTCACTGAGGACGGAGGAGTTTTTAATCTAAAGCTCCTGCAGGTTATTTCCACGACCTGATGGGAGCAACCTGAACCGAGAATGTCGTGAGTCGGGTCAGCGAGGCCCGACCGGACCTTCTCCCTGGTTCTGACTTTATATCAGAGACGTCATTTAGATTCATGGCTGCAGACTTACTGCAACAAATCCTTAAACATGTTTCTGTTTTTGAAGGGCAGCGACACAAACCAGCAGGAAAAGAGAAACATTTTCATTACAGAGGTGTCGACATTTAAACCCTGAGCGTCCAGTTAAAATACAAACGCTGTCGGGCTTTTGCACAAAGAGCATCATCACTATTTGGTTCAAAGCTTAACTTATTTTGGTTCCCAGAAACGTTTATTATAAAACAACTTCAGACCATAAAAATCAGCAGGAGAAGTGCAGTCATTTATAAAGCTCATTCAAACCAGCTGAACAAAGGAATGCAGAAAAGAGACACAGTAAAAATAAAATAATAGAAATATGAAGCAACCAGGACAGCGTGAAGGTCCCGAACCTGACTGAACGCCAAAGAATAAAAATACGTTTCAAGACGAGACTTAATGTAAAGAGTCTCGGTGGTCGGAGACGATCTGATGAAAGTTTATTCCAAAGTTCTGGAGCCAAGAAAAGAAACGACCATCTTTTGTTTTCAATCGAGCCGGAAGAATTTGTCAGCACACAAAACAGCAGGACACAAACTACAGAAATATAAAAAGTAAAGAGGTCAAAACATTTACAGGTAAAAACGTATGCAGGATATTTAACAAGCAACGTGCATAAATTCACATCAGTAAGAATAGTTCAGTAAGTAAACGGCGTGCAGAGCAGGATGTGAGTGTGATCACATGATCAGATATTACAGATGAGTTCTGTAAGCCGCTGATCCTCACGTGCAGATTAAACTTCATTCACACTTTAATCTGATCCACAAACAGCCGCCGAAGCACAACAAACTGATGCTGGATCAGTCTACGTCAGCGCTCCTCTGGGTGATGTCATCGCTCCGCCGGGCCCCCGGACCCCGTCCTCGGCCCCGCTGACCCTTAATTCCTCAGCTGATTGAGGAGCAGAGAGGCGACACCAGATGAATCAGTGAAGTCTCAGCTCCTGACAGGAGATCTGCTGGAAGAAGTGTTCAGATCAGGTACTGAAGTAAACCAGTGAAATACGAGTGAGTGAGCTTCAGAAGGTAAAGAGCTCCTCTGTCAGGCTTCACTTTGAGTTGTGACCACAGTCTGCGGTTGTGACGGCTCCTCCCACAGAACATTTTCACCATCAAACTGTTGATTTCTGGAGAAAAATTAAAATGTTTTTATTTATATAAAAGGAAACAGGCTGCAGGTGACGAGTCAGAATAGAACAGAATATAATGCAGTAATCTGTAGTTTGTTTACTTAAATTACTTTTTTGGACAATGCGTGTTTGTTTTGTTTATATCTAAATTTCTTATTGTGAAAAAAAAAAATCACCACAGTGTAAATGACATCACAGGATTATTTTCACTGGTGACTGAGCAGCATTTCTGCTGCAGAGATGATTTAAATCTAAAACATTCTGCAGTTTAATGTGCAGATTGATCAGTGAGAATCTTTCATCCTGCAACACTTCAAAATAAAGCCGTCTGCTGCAGTAAGGTCCTGAAAGAAACTGATTTTAGAAACATTTTAACTGAGTTTAACTTTGTATGGTTTAACAGAGTGCCGGAAAACTCACCTGAGGAAAGGGTTAAATGTACTGAGGAAATACCGTGTGTGTGTGTGTGTGTGTGTGTAAAACAACTGCATCCGGTTACTTTGTTTTCAAAATAAAATTTTATGCAGCTGTTAATAAACAATAACTTGTCAACTATTAAATTAATGGAGAATTATCTTGACGATTGATTAATCTGGTTTAGATTAATTAAACAGAGTTCTCACTGCAGCTTTAAAAAATAACATAGTTCATTATCTTTTTAGATTTGTAACAGTTCGTGTCAGCTGGGTGAATCAGCTGGGACTGCTGCCAACAGCTCAGGCAGTGAGGATTATTAAAAACCACACAACAAATGAAAGCACATGATTTTATCTTAAATATGTCTTTACAGTATTTTCTTCATTAAATGAAATGTATTTAAATGCCATAAACAGAAAAGATTGTGTTCCGTTAATCTGGCTTGTTTCGGTCTTTAGGTTTTTATTTAATTTACATTATTTAAAGGTCAGAGGGTTCAGCTGTGCAGACTGTAAAACACTGTTGAGGCAAATCATGACCCATGAAATCTGCCCATATTTTAAATTTCATTTACCTTCTAGGCTGATTGTCTTAAGTGTTTAGTTACCATAAATAATGACTGGAATGTAAATTAAATGGATTCAGTTATAGCTTTATTTAGCTTGATTTGTATATAAACATTTGCTAGAACTTGCAACACATATTGAACCTCTTAATAAACTAAAAGTGGAGTCTGAAAGATATTGTTAGAATTTAAGTAAGTATGTTAAATGTTATATTAAGTGGTTAAGTGGTTTGGAATAAATCACAGGCTGAATGTAAATTAAAGAAATACTGTGTTTGATAATGACAAGCGGAAACAGGCTTTTATTTTGAAGACTGATTCGCAGTACTTCCGGTATGTCTGTTGCTAGCTCGGGTTAGCTTGACGCTGCTAGATGACGTATTCTTTAGCTCTCGGTATAAACACGGGCGGTCCGGTGTCCTCCGGTAAGTAGCCGCTCTCGGGCCCCTGTGGTCGGATAAACCGAACTGTCCGGTATCGGGACGAACACAGCTGACACAAACCGACCCGTTCCGCCCGGTGTTAACGGCACTTTTTGCCACCAGAAACTGTTTTCGCCAGAGCTGCGCAGATTAGGGTCCGGACCGGGGGACCGGAGGACCGGAGGAGGGTTTGCCCGCTGCAGTAACGCCGAACTAACGGTCACTTTCCCGCCGTTGGTCCTGTCCAGCAGCAGCAGCAGCTCTGACCCGCTTGTTCCTGTGGATGTTACCGCAAACAGAAGCCCCATGGAGTTTCCCTGGAGCTTCTCCCGGTGCTCCGACACGGTGAGGTAACGGGAACGGGACGGGGTTGCCTCACACATCAGTCAGCAGCAGCAGCAGCAACCTGTTGCCGGTTGCCGGTGACGCAGAGAGGATGAGCGGAGCTGCTGCGCTGCTGCTGCCGCTGCTGCTGCTCAGCGGCACCGGGCAGCGGGCTGCGTTCACCGCCGCCAGGTCACTGAACGCACCGCAGGACGGACAGACGGACGGAACCGACGGACTGACAGTGACAGGTAACGGTTACCGTTAACTGACTGACGTACGACTAATGGTGCCGTTAACTGACTGACGTAATTATATATGGACAAAAAATATTATTAAAACTATAATTCATGAAAAAATGAACTCAGTCTGGTGGAAGAGAGATAAAGTGTGTGACCTTTGACCTGCCTGCTGGGTACTAATCTGACACGTTAGCCTCTCAGCTGAATGTAAACCACCTGGACCTGTTCGCTGTTTATGTCTTCATGTAGTTAATGAGTTAATAAAACAGGAGATTTAAACAGCTGTGTATTAAGATTACAGTTAATCTGTTGTATTCCAGAGAAACAGCAGCTGTGATAACTAAATACAGCCGTTAGCTTTACAGGAGGCGGCACATCAAAAAACATCAGCCGACAAAATGGGTTAAAAATACCGTTTGCCTCTCTCACAGGAGTAAAGTTAGGATTAAAAAAGGTAACAAAAAGTTATCAAAAAAAGTAACGTTAGCAGGTAACAAATTATTTTACTGTGAATAAAAGTGACTAGAAAGTAACGTTAGCAAAGAAAAAGTAACGTTAGCAGTTAAAAACAAAATTATTTTAATGTGAATAAAAGTGACTAGAAAGTGACGTTAGCAGTTAACAAAATTATTTTAATGTGAATAAAAGTAACTAGAAAGTGACGTTAGCAAAGAAAAAGTAACGTTAGCAGTTAAAAACAAAATTATTTTAATGTGAATAAAAGTGACTAGAAAGTAACGTTAGCAGTTAACAAAATTATTTCACTGTGAATAAAAGTAACTAGAAAGTGACGTTAGCAAAGAAAAAGTAACGTTAGCAGTTAAAAACAAAATAATTTTAATGTGAATAAAAGTGACTAGAAAGTAACGTTAGCAAAAAAAGTAACGTTAGCAGTTAACAAAATTATTTTAATGTGAATAAAAGTAACTAGAAAGTAACGTTAGCAAAGAAAACGTAGCATTTAGAATAGAGATATTAGCTTACAAGTAGGTCTAAATCAGTGGTTCTTAACCTGGGGGTTGGGACCCCTCTGGGGGTTGCGAGAATGCTTCTATAGACACAAAATAAAAACCAATAACTTAAAAATAAAAAGACTTTATATCTAAAGCCCATCTAAAACAACCAGGTTGACAAAAGTGCTGTACACTGACGTGAAACAATAAATAGACAAAATACAACATACAGTCCTTATGCCAGGTTCAAAGCCAAGGAATAAAATTGTGTTTTAAGTCGCGGTTTTAAAACCTTAAGGCTGGGAGCCAGTCTGACATGGAGAGGCAATTCAGTCCACAGTCTCGGGGCTGCGACTGAGAAAGCTCGACCTCCCTGCTTTTGAGCCGTGTTTTAGGGACAAGAAGAGACCGGTTCGCAGACCTTGAAGGAGCATGTGGCTTCAACAGATCAGTGATATATACTGGGGCGAGTCCATGAAGGGCTTTAAAACCAAACAACAGAATCTTAAAATCAATCCTAAAATGAACTGGGAACCAGTGAAGACAGGCAGGAACAGGGGAGATGTGACCTCGCTCATGAGTTCCAGTAAAGAGACGAGCGGCAGCATGTTGAACCAGTTGTGGTCGAGAGAGGGAGGCCTGGCTGACGCCTACATACAGAGCGTTACAGTAATCAAGGCGTGTTGTGATGAATGCATGTAGAACCCTCTCAAAGTCTGCGAGGGATAAAAAGGGCTTAAGCTTAGTAAGAAGCCTAAGTTGAAAGAAACTTGCTTTCACAACAGAACTGATCTGCTTCTCCATTTTAAAATCACAATCCCTTTTTTTTGGGACAGACTGTAGATGTGAATGGAATCACTTTAGGTGGACGCTGTAAATATTTTGTACTGTTTAATCCAGCAGGTGGCGCTGATGATGGCGACCGCTATAACGGCACAAAGAAGAATCGGATCGGACAGAAAGCGCTTTATGGATTTGAAAACACGAGGCGCACAGCGATGCCCATCGACGCAAATTCTTTACATCGATGCTTGTTTTTAATCCATGTAACTATCCAGCACAGCGTTTTGCAGGGACATTTATTACTGTCGCACATCGCAGTGACGCTGTGAACACGACGTGATTATGAAGCTGCTGTTTGCAGAGCGGAGGAAGAGAGAAAACAGCGAGGGACGAAGAAGAAAGTGTCCAAAGTCTGGGATTATTTCAGGCTAAAGAAAACAGCAGCTCTGTAACGTCACCGTCCGTCCACCGTGAAACCAAACTGATCAGAGAGCAGCCGGCGTTCTGCCAGCGGACCACAGACGAGGCGACAGCAACTTTAGCTTTTAGCTGAAATCATGACTGTTGAGTTGAAGCCAAAGTGAGCTGCAGTCCTCAGCTGAACACGTGACCACGAGCGTTTGTTGTTCTGCTTTTTGGGCCGTAAGCTGGAACCTCAGGTAACTGGAGCGAGTTCAGCGCCGACAAAACGTAGCAAAATGTTTTTTTTCCTGAACGTTCTGCTGTGAACGCAAGCACCCTGAATTTTCCCGCCTTTTTAACACTGTGTTGTTTACAAACATGTCACAGCTGATTGGATAACACCTGAGACACGCCCACCAAACGGGAGAAAAAACACCTCACATACCTGACAGAGCAGGAAATGTCGTTCACTCCGAAATAATCTGTAGAAGCCTCGAGAACTAAAATCATCGTTAGCTGCATCCCTACTGAAAAGGTAACAAAGTAACGTTAGCAAGGAAATTGTAATGTTAGCATTAACAAAATGAATATTACTGTAAAAAATTTAATAAATAATTAAAAAGTAACGTTAGCATTAATACAGGTTTACTGTGCGTAACGTTGAACGGACTAAAAATCAGCCTGGACAAATTATCGCTGACATGAAACTGACATATGTGTGATATCGGCTCCTCCAGCTATCTCCCAGGTAACCCAGTCTGTCTGTGTGCTCAGGTGCGGACAGGTGGCGGCGCCCCCTGCTGGAGAAAACTCGTCCCTTCATCGTGGTGGACGGACAGAGGAGGAGCCTCGCTGAAGCGCTGCAGGTCAGAGAACCAGTTTTATATTGATTCAGTTCCGTACAGCCGCTCGCTGCTCTTAGCCGTTAGCTAACTAGCTGCGAGGAGGAGCAACATGCTGGCTAAAAGTTCAGAAAGTGGAAATCTCTAAAACCAGGGATGAATGTCAAACGGCACAAAAAGTAGCGCCTATAAAAAGACAGCGCCCTTATTGCCCTTGAACTGCTAAGAAGACTGATGAACCTTCTCAGAATATCAACGTTTCATCAACGAGAGATTGAAGTTTTTAAATTTGGACTATTGTTAGTTTCACTTTGTGTCGATATTGTCCTCCCCTCTTCTCATGCCGTCCTGGTTTTTACTGATTTCTGTGGTTGTACTGGTCTGGGCACATCTGGGCTGGTTTGTGTTGGTTTGTGTTGGTTTGTGTTGGTCTGTGCTGGTCTGTGCTGGTCTACTGTGTTCAGGCTGAGCTCAGTCTAGTTTCCATCACACCCCGTTCCTGGATGTGTATGGAGGGTGGGACTCTCACACTTCCTCATTTAAGAGAATAAAACAACGCACACCCATCACCACCCGTTACCATGGTTCCTGATGAGCTATTATGGGGTGTGGCTGCTGAAGCCTCCTGTGATCAGCTTGTTTTTACTTTAAACAAGAGAATATATTTTATTCTGAAATGTGGAGACACAGCAGCTGTAAAAAAGTGATCCAGTGGAGCTCAGGCCTGAAGAACTGTCTGTGTTTAAAACATTTAGTAAAAGCTAGTGGGATGAAAACACATGAACATATTCAGGTGGTTAAATAAAGCGGTTGGGTGCAGAACGTCCTCTGAAGCGAAACAAAATGAAAATGAAAAATCTCATTAAAATCTAGAAAATCCTTTTTTACCCGCTCTGGTTTTGTTTTGAGAATAAAAGGATTATAGTTGTTACTGAGGTACTTGGTCTGTGGCGTCTCTTCTTCCCTCTATTTTGAATTTATGCTGCATCAGAACGACAGAGATGTAAAGACGATAATCAAACGGAAGAAGACGACGCTCTCGTGGCGTTCGGGACACGGTGCCGTAACTTAAAGGGCTCAAAATGGTTTCCAAATATCTGTCCTCTGCAGAGGACGTCATGCTTATTTAAATATGTATTTGGGGGCATCAGGAAGCGGTTTGAGTGTTTTGGGCCGTGACAGAAGGTCATCAGTGACAGTTCCCGTCCTGGGGCTCATACGTCTGTCCCGGTGAGCAGGACCAGCTCCTGAATGGAGTTTGAGGGTTTGTCTCTGCGACTGCCGGACTAACATCTGGGCCGGTTTATCCGAGGCAGCGCTGACTGTCCTGTCGTTCATGAAGCTGTGAGTTCGTCTGCTTTATAAATCTGAGCCGGCTCGTTTCAGCTCCACACTGAGACAGAAGGGGACGAAGAAACAACCTCGAACCTCCGTCTGACTTCATCAGACCTGTCAGAGAAGGACAGAGGAGGATGGATCACCTGTGAACCATCGTCACCCATCAGAAGATGATCGGAGATTGGCTAACAGAGCTCAGCATCACATGCAGCAGCTCAGTCAGAACCAACGTCTAAATAAAGTTACATCTCTCAGCTGTTAAATTCTGCAGGAATCTGTGGAAACCTGAGCTGGGGTGAGGTCTGAATCTGAGACCAGGTCATGCTGAACGTGTGGTTTTTAGGGCTGTGCATCTTCACTGGGCTCATTTCTAGGTACCTCTTCACGATTACGAGGCTACGATGCGACTGTGAAACAAACAGGGCCGAGGAGATGAGGAGGAGGTGTGCGCTAACGCCAACCGCCTTCACTTCTCCAGCAGTTGGAAACCAACAGACTTAGATAAACGGACGCGCTGTGACCTGCAGCGTGCGCTCACAGCCGGGCTGAAACGCAGCGCTCATATGTTCCTCTGCTCCGTCACCTACAGCCGCCTCTCACGGAGCTGCCCTTTGAAGAATGGCGAGAGGACGCCAGCTCAGTGCTGATCTGCACATGTGCGGGTGAAAATCATTAATAAATGTTTGCATTGATTGTTATTGATCACGTGAAAGTATAGTAGCAGCAGCCTCTGATTCAGCAGCTGTGTGTCTGAGCCGAACAGGGGACCCACATGTCTCTGGTCCAGAGCTGCACTTCCATCACGCTGTCGCTTCATAATCGTCTAAAACTCACTTATTTTGCAGCCCTAACGGTTTGTACGTGACGTTTCTCGTGTTAACTGACCCTGAAGATCTTTCTAATGTTTCTGACAGAAAACCTCAGTTTGTCCCAGAAGGCCGACACTTTGTTAGGACACGAGGATCAGATTTTAGACTGAAGGAGGGACAGGAAGTCTTGATGTTCTGCTGTATGTGGCGTCCGGCGGTCATTAACGGTTTCCTCCACGGTTACAGTCGTGTGTTTCAGTGTAATAAGAGGAAGGAAGCTGGAGCGCTGACAGTTTTCACCGGGAGCTTCCTGCAGGAACACATGGGGGGGGGTTAGAGGACAGACACTTCCTGTGCAGCTGACAGATCCTCTGTGGTCATTTCCTGTAGAAATCCCCCGTCGACTCCACCCAGCCGAGGAGTCAGAGAGGAAGGAGTTCACCAAACCAACGTCTCCGAGTCGAATGAATGAATCAGTTTGTGATGCAAAATATTAATCAGTCGTTTGACTGCTCGTCTTGTAATTTAGAGGTTACGGCCTCTTGTTTCTGTTCTTATTTACTTTCAGGACTCAGCGGACTTATTTATCAAAGACTTATAATTTATTTATTGTTATACTGTTATCACCGCGCGTCATCTAATGTTTCTGTTTGTCAGTGTTTCCCACAGAATGACAGTCTAACTGTGGGGGGGGGGCAGTAATATTAAATACACAGCGTGGTAGCCTCGAACGTCCGGCTGCATTCTAACATTACCTCAGCTCTCCTTATTAGCTCGGCTCCCTGCATGCTGGGTAATAACTTTTCTTAAGCTGGGCCTCCGACGCTGACGGCGCTGTGATGGACAGATTAGTGCAGCGGTGCTCCATGAGGGAGAGAGAGGGGCGAGCGAGGGGAAGTGCTGCACAAACGCGCTCTGCCATCAAATACGATTTTAAATAGGCTTATTAAAAAAAATCAAAAATCCAATCAGTGGTGGTCAGCGCTGATAGTGTGGAGGGCCGCCACAAATAAATGAACGCATGGGAAACACTTTATTTAACGGCCACCTCTGAGAAAACAGCTGAGTCTAATTACAATCTGTGACTGTCTGAACGGTCTGAGGCCTGTCAGGTGGTCACTGATGCAGAAACACACCTGATGATCACACTGCATTACTCCATGTTGAAATAAATCCATGTCAGAAAAAATTCAAGTTTTAAGTAAAGTAGTCTAATTATTGTTATTATCACACAGCAGCGACGTGGAAAGATTTCCTATCATCATTATTCTGATGCGCTTCATCAGGATGATCGAATGAAATATAGATTTATTGATTAGACATGTTTTCGACATTTATTCTGGATAAATGTTGATCTACAACTTTTCTTTCTTTAGCATAAACAAAATTAGTAGTTAGATTAATCCACTTGAAAAATAATCGATATGCCCGTCGACATGACGCGCTCGCTCCTGCTCACGTTCAATTAAAAAAACGCAGCAGACACGAGTCGCCTCAATCCCCTTGTAGCCCCGCCTTAAAGCCCCCCCTGCTTCCTGGTCTCTGTTCCTCTAAATGGGACCATAATTTACTAAATGAACATCATGCTGTGTTGAAGAAGACTTGAAACTAGCGACTGAGACCATAAACTCATCAGGAAAGTGTTTACTGGGGGAATAAATCAGCTGAGAAGGAGAAACATTTTCTTTGTGCAGCCGGTGGAGTCGCCCCCTGCTGGCTGCTGGAGAGGACGCAGGTTTGCGTTCCGTCTGCATTGTTTCACTTTCACACCCAGAGGTTGCCGCTTGATGGAGATTAGAGGAATAACAGTGATGGAGGTCGGCGCTCTGCTGCCTGCAGGCCTCACGGGGGGAATGAACTCTTGTTCTTGGTCGACGCCCAGAGTTTCTGCAGCCCTGACATCATCTGGAGGAGACGGGGCGAGAGACATGACCTCACTATACAGAGAGAGAGAGAGTTCAGAGGAGAAGGGGGGAGGGAGACGCTGTTAACAGATGGTCAGAGTGGGCGAGAGAGGCTGCAAAACACAGCAAGGGGTGAAAGAGAGAGAGAGAGAGCGTAGAGGCGTGAAAAAAACCTAGAATTATTAATAAAATAAAAGCCATCAAACACTTTTTATATTTTACACTAAAGTCTGTTTCTACTGGAGCTCCGTTCATCTGATGCTGCGACGCCCCAGCTGGTGATGGTGATCAGTCACACAGACGTTCTGCTGGAGAACTGTTCTCCTCCCGATGAAGGTGCAGCACATGTTCTGTCTCAGCTCGAGGTTCCAGCTTCAGCAGGATCAGTTTCCTGTGTGTTTGAGGTGGAAGCTGTGCTATTGTACCACAGTCGGCCCCACCCGGCTGAGCCGAACATGACTCAGTCTCCAAGCACCCCCCGCCCCNCCCCTCCATCCTGCTGCACAATGATCTGACCCCACCACAGCACAAAGCCCACAGAGGGTGGAGAAAACAAACACGCCTCGGAGGGGAATTCTGCTCGTTTTGAAGCAGAAACCCTCCACCCTGCAGCTCCGAGGGCGCGTTCAGCAGAAACACGCCGCTTTGAAGACTGATGCTCAGATATTAATGTGTTTTTAAAGAATAAAATTCTCAGTAAAACAAAGGGATGTGGACCGACGGTCACATTAAGAGGCTCCGTCTGTGAAGAACTAAACTTAGTAAACAGTCAAACACAGCAAACCAAACATCAGAGAATAAAAGTCAACGTTTAATGGACACGTGATTATAATCCATTTCAGATGTCTTTATGTTAATAATGAGAGGAGTAAAAATATTTTGGCTTCATTTCGAAGCCAAGAACAAATTAGACGCCTCACTCCGACGTTTCTTCATAAGTGAAGAGATGCTTTAGTTTGCGAGTGAGTTTAAACTCTTCACTGAAATCCAGCTGACTTCCTGCTGGTCGATCAGATGATTCAGCCGCTGTTAATCAACCAATAAGAAAACGGCTCATCTATCAGTAGCACTTCCTGCGGAGCCGAGAGGAGAAAGCGAGGAGGCGTTGGACAGGAAGCGTCTCCTCTTCTAAGAGCAGGAAAACTCCCTGATTGGATAACGGATGTACTTAGCCCCGCCCCCGTCCTAAAGGACCAGAGGAAGGAAATGGAAAAAGACTTCACTCGGACCGTCCTGTGGCGAAGAGGCCTGCGGCTGACAGGATGGACGTTATGAATATCATCGCTCAGGACGCCGTTTTAACCCTGGCGACACCTCAGGACAAAGACTACAGAGAGGCCTCCTGGGGGGGAGGGGGGGGGGGTTAACACACATATCAATGTCTGCTTTTACATCTCAAAGGGATTTTTATAGCTAGAACGTCCAACATCAGTCCTGTATCTTATGGTAATTATGACTAAATGAGGTTACCGTAGAAACAGAGGTCCCCTGACTCGTCTTTCATCCTCCGAGAGTTTAATAAATAAATAAAGCAAATGTTGTCTGTTTTCAGGACGGTCACCCCGACAGGCTGCAGTCCGGGCTGGAGGTGGGGGGACGCCTCTTCCTGCTGGACCTGGAGAAGAACCAGTGAGTCTGATTTACAGTGTGACATTAAACACAGCACGACACAGACGGTGTGATCTGACATGTGGTCTCTCCGCAGTGACCTGCTGCCCAAACCGCCAAACGTCTTCTACTACCTGCCCAACGGCACCGGGGTGTCCGTGAGGGCCGACCCTGTGGTGAGTCAGTGAACGCACCGCCGCCTGTCCTCGCTGTCTCTGCGGTGTGTTTTTCCAGCTGTGACAGATGTTTCCCGTGTGTTTGTGTGCAGACTCACTGTTATTACCACGGCAGCGTCCGAGGCTTCCCTCAGTCCAGAGTGGCGCTGAGCACCTGCTCCGGACTCCGGTCAGTACCACGACCGGTGACGATTTCTTCACACAGTTTTATTCTTCTACTGTTTAAACAAAATGAAACACTGACCTGTTTCAGGAGAAGAAGAAGAAGCCAGTTCAATCATCAGGTCCCAAAATAAACCAGTGAAAATATCAGACGAACTTATTTCATTTTATTTTCATCCTTTGTTTGCTGCTGCAGAAAAACTGGACACCAAATAATAATAAAACATATATTTAAAGTCTTAAAAGTTTAAGTTTAAGAATCAGTTTTTATTATAGAAAGTGCAGTAAAGGAGGTCATGTTGTGAAGATAATTCTCCTCTGTGATTGGTTCATTTAAAGGTCCGTACAGCTGATCACGAGCTGCAGTTATGAAACCTGTGAATGAATAATCTGGTTAATCTGCGACCAGCCGCGTGCGATGACCATAAACTGGACATAGAGAGGTGATGACACGTCGCATCAGGTTAACAGTGATAGGCTGAAGGTTCACAGGTCTGAGGGACTTTGGCTGATCTGTGACAGATTCAGCTTTATATCTTCTCTTTTCCAAAAGTCTGGACGTCATATTTGGCGTGCGCACAAGTGAGAGAATGTGAGACGTGCGTGTTGTGTGGATTCACCTGCTGAGCTCGCTTTGTCATCGCTGCAGCTGGTTAAACGCTACGTGCAGGTAGTGCTCATGGGAGTCGTAGTGTCAAAGTGCTATCGTGCCTTTTGACAAGACTTCAGTTTTTCAACACGCCAAAGCAGCCGGTGGGAGTGGCTGCGTGTCCACCCACATTTGGCGGGTTGGCGGGTGTTGATGTCAAACCCTGATTACAGGCTTTCGGAGTAAACAGCCGTTTGATTGGTTGAAGTGGCGATAAAAACATCATTTAAGCTCATTTGCAGCCACAAAAAGATTCAGGATCAGAAACACAAACAGATTCAGTTTCTCCTCAAATCTGTTGGACCCTTTAATCAGGAATCAGATTAATTAAAACTCACATGCAGCAATTTCTTCTAAACCAGGTGAACAGGAGACAGATTGTATTTAAACTGTTTTCAGCTGAGTTTCTGCTTCACGTTATGGAAATAAAACTATTTCACTGTCGTTTCCAACACGTCCTTTTTCTTTATAAACTGTTTGTGGAAATAAATGTTTAAACTCAGAGGACCTGGCTCATCCTGTCCGTCACTCCAGCCAGTGACGTCACTAGAGGAGGGGCGGGGCTCCGGGGGGCCCCTATCATGCGTTGCATGAAAGTGCGTTTTTTAGCACCAGTGAGGCTCCAGCTGTTTGCAGCGACAGTCAGAATTAGAAGGAGCCAAATAAAAGAATCCGTTTTGGTGAAGAGGTGCGAGACTTAAACACACAGCTGAGATAAATGTAGAAATCTAGAATCAACAGACGCAAGTTGTAAAAGCTAATACTGCTATTCCTACACGAGCGTTACAGATTTGTGTTTATATAAAGTTGACAGAAAACATGAACAGTATCTGTATCCTGATCTATCTCAGGTTGTTTTGATTATTTCTCAGTGTTTGCATCATCCTCATCAGAGCTTCCTGCAGAACTGTTAACAAACCTTCAGTGTCACGTACAGAAACCTCGGTGTGGACCTTCAGGTGAGAAAGGGCCTTAAAGTCGTCCCTGTGTGGGATGTGAGAAGGTCCTGAGATCCAGGACAGCTTGTTACTGTGCAGGACAGGAAGCTGAATATTTACTGCTGCAGCTCTTCCTGCGTATTCAGAGCAAAACACTTTCTCCTCCAACAACACTGATGAAAAACATAAGAAGCAAAATCTCTTAAACCTCCAATCCGGTTTGCGCAGAGTCCAGGATTTGCTGTGTTTCGGGTCTTTGTGTTTCTGGGCCGATCACGTCAGAAAATGCGAGCGACGACATCCTCTGCAGGTTAAACTGATCCGGATCAATGTGAGCGACCTCTGACCTCTGCAGCGCGGCGTGAAGGCCGCAGGAGGATTAGTGGATTTAATTATCAGCTCACGTGAACAGAACCTGGTCCAGTTTAGGGTTTTTAGGTCAGAGGCTCTTTGCACAGAAACCTCTGTCCAGCAGCAGATTATTAACACAAGGGAGAGCTTTTTATTCAGCAGCTGGGATCATTGACCCACAACACGTGCACAGGTCCCGACAGGTCCGACCTGTGCACAGGCTTTGATTTTAGCAGTATTTGGCTGTTTTTTGTGCTTTTGATCCGAGTATGTTGTTGACGAAACTGTGGCAGCAGATCGACGTTGTTTTAGACGTCGAGGAGAAATTTTCCACCAAAATACCAACAACTTTCTGAATCAACCTGTTTGTTCCTCTGCTGTCGCCTGAGCAGAGCTGGAGCTGGTTGTTCAGACAAAAGAACAGTTGGTGATGAACTGAAGCTCATGGATTCTCTGGTGCAACACATGCACGCTGTTACCTGAGGTCCAGTGTGTTCAGTCAGCGTGCAGGGCTGCAGCTAACTGTACTCTTAGTACTTAGAACTTAGTACTCGAAGCCTCTACAGATTTTTTCATCGTTGCTTCGTCTGAGAAGCACTTTTACTTTCTTTAGCAAACATCAGGCCAACAACCAGACCGCTGCTTTACCAACACAAACAAGTTATACTGAGCTGCAGCTCCCCGACACCCAGCTACCTCTGGGAGGTTCCAACTCTCACGGCCCAAAAAGCAGAACAACAAACGCTCGTGGTCACATGTTCAGCTGAGGTCTGCAGCTCACTTTGGCTTCAACGCAACAATCAGTCAGGATTTCAGTTAAAAGCTAAAGTTGCTGTCACCTCGTCTGTGGTCCGCTGGCAGAACGCCGGCTGCTCTCTGATCAGTTTGGTTTCACGGTGGACGGACGGTGACGTTACAGAGCTGTTTTCTTTAGCCTGAAATAATCCCAGACTTTGGACACTTTTCTTCTTCGTCCCTCGCGGTTTTCTCTCTTCCTCCGCTCTGCAAACAGCAGCTTCATAATCATGTCGTGTTCTCAGCGTCACTGCGATGTGCGACAGTAATAAATGTCCCTGTGAAACGCTGTGCTCAAACAGTTAAATGGATTAAACAAAGAATTTGTGTCAAAGCATTTTAGTAATCGAATTAATCGAAGAATCGTTTCAGCTCTAACAGTGTGAAGTTTAAGATGTGTCCGTCCATCGTCAGCCGCTTGTCCTGCGTACAGGGTCGCTCGCGGGGGGGCTGGAGCCAATACCAGCTGACATCGGGCGAAAGGCGGGGTTCACCCTGGACAGGTCGCCAGTCCATCGCAAGAAGTTTAAGATGTAGTGCCTCATAATTACTGCCACCAGTGTGAATCTGATTGGCTGCTGCTGGGGACGCTTCCCGCTCAGCTCGCTCTCATTGGCTGCTGCGGGTTTCTGATCGGCGGTTCTCTGATTTCAAATCATAATTTGACATCAGGGAGGCTCCGATCCAGTCGGCGACCTTCAGATTCTGTCCGTAAACCCGTCACACGACAGGATTTTCCGGGCCGGAGTCTCAGGGAGCTTTGCTGCTTCACCATCAGTCATCACTGATTGATCATCTGCAGGTGATAAGTGAGACTTCCTGTGTTTCCTCCTGCAGCGGCGTCATCGCCATCAACTCCACCCTGAGCTACGAGCTGCGGCCTCAGGAGGACGCCCACCACCCCCAGGGGGAGGAGGGGGGAGGAGGGGAGAGTGGAGCAGACGGGAGTGGAGGCAGTGGAGGAGGAGGAGGAGGAGATGAAGGAGGCGTCCACCTGCTGTTCTCCACCAGCCCTCTGGAGGGCGACAGAGCTGGAGGCTGCGGGTTGTCTCACACCGCCCCCTCCATCCACAGCTCCGCCCGCACACACCGGGTGAGACAGAACCTCCCATCAAATGTCTGCTTCTTCCTTTAAAACGAGATTTTCAACAACTCTGCTTCTGATTGGCTCCTACCGGCCGCCTCTGTTGGTTAAGGTTGGGGTTGGCCAATCAGAGGACTTGACACAGAGTTAGTGTCCGTCAAGAGAGAGTTGTCTAAAATCAGGCGGGGAAAAACATTATGCTACATCAACTACAAATCCCAGGGTGCATTTCACCAACAGACTGCCAATCGCAGAGCTTCGCAGTCTGTTGTTGACATTTTACAATCTGCAGTTTATTTTAGTTCACTTTCAGGTGCTGGATCAGTTTTCTGACTCTCCATGGCAACAGCAGCTGAGGCTCATGGGAATTGTAGTGTTTGGAGCCGCCCACCAAAACGGACAAAATCTTTATTGTTTCTCAGAAACAAAAAGTGACAGTAAAGACGTAGCATTGTGGAGAAGTCGCTGTTTGACCTCTGACCTCTTTGTTCCACCTGCAGACGAAGCGGGACTTCCTGTCTGAGACCAAATACATCGAGCTGGTGCTGGTGGCCGATAACCAGGAGGTCAGTGTGTGTTTACACTGTGTGTGT
>JAPMOB010252157.1:6564-16962 GCA_029875015.1 Lepomis gibbosus
CCCCCAGCCCCTCCTCTCCCTTCTTGCTTCTGTTAATTTGAGGAAGTACAATCATTCTCTCCTGCTGCAGCTTCCTGCTGAATTACACAGGCAGTCAGCTGTCGTGCTCACCAGACATTACAGAGAGAGCAGTGGCAGTGTCTGTCTGAGGCATGATGGGCCGACTGAGTGAGCCGCAGTCTAGTTTCGTCTGTGTAACCACATGTGAAAGTTCAGTTCAACTATAATCGCACCTGCGTTCAGGCGGGAAGCAACAATTATTTTCATTATTGATTCATCTGATTGTTGTCCTTACTGAATCAAATGCTTTCATTTCTGTAAAATGTCCAAACATTTTGATATGTTTTTTTTCTTCAAATGGGTTCTCCTGTCAATGGAGAGCGAAGAAAATAATCGGATATCAAAATAGTTGGTCAGTTATTTTCAAACAGTCTGAAAACTGATCTTTTCTGCTCTAGTTCAGTCACTTGCCACTCACTGACTTTCATTTAAATGGTCATATTGGTGTAGTTGGTTTCCAGTAGCCACTTCCTTTTTGGATTGGTAAAAGAAACAGATTTATTTAACTACAATTGTCATTGTATGACACAACCTTCCTCAGGAAACGTTTTGCCCAAGTGTCATGAAATGGTAGATGTTTTGTTTTCCATTCATTTCCTGAGCACAAGGAGTTCTGGTCCCTGTTTGCTTCAAAGTACCAAACCAACATTCCCAACATGGATGAGAAGGCTTTTTTTTTAATGGTACGTTCCACTTGGCATGGGAAGTTGGAATTTCTAAGTTCAAAGTTGGACATTTCAAAGGGAACGCCCCCTTAAGTTGGATTTCTGACTTGGAAAGTCGGGGGAATCGCACTACCCTGACTTCGTGATCCAAGATGGCTGCTCAAAAGTTAGTGAAAGCTGTAGTTTATTAGCACTTTGTGTACTTGTCTTATATAAATTTTTGTTCACATAAGTGCCGTCCAACTTCTGTCTGTGGACGTGTTGCTACAGTGTTTATTATGAGTAAACACCGCACAATGCGTTTTTTTATAATCAACCCGTGTAACAATGGCTAACTTGGCTAGTAGTAAACAACAGATGGCTGAGCGAGATTTTCCGACTTGTTAACTGGAGCGCCGTCATTCCCAGCTCCGACCTCCGACTTCCGAGGTAAATGGAATGCAGCATAAGTGCTCAGGGAAAAAAACCCTCCTATCTGTAAGATCATGTTAGATTGAAAGCGGCAGAACAGCTACTTGACCTTGTCTTGAGATTTTTATATTCAGGGTTCGGTTGCTAAACGTTGTTTAAATGTAAATAGAAATGTTGAGAAAATGATTGACATGATGATATGCAGATTTGAAACGATTATTCTATTAATTGGTTAGTTGATAAACAGAAAATGATTCTACAGCCTTTTAGTAATTCATTATTGCTTTAAATCATTTATCAAGCAAAACCACCAGAATGTTCTCTGGTTCCAGCTTCTCATATGTGAGGAGTTGCTGCTTTTCTCTTGTTTTATATCGTGAATTAAATGTGTTTGGTTTTAACACATCACCTCGGGCTCTAGGAACATGTGATGGACTGTTTTCTGACATTCGTAGGTTAAATGATAAAATGCTACTAAACACCAGCACTAAATATAGCTGCTGGTTTTGTGAAAGCTGAGACACTAGAGTGGAGATGGTCTGTGGGGAACAGAATAAGGTCCCGTCCGTGCTAAAGAGCAAGGGAGCAGCAACATATTAATTCCCTGACAGATTTTCCAGAGCTCTCCATTAGTCAAGACCCCTTCAGACTTTGAAAGTGGAACGGGTGACTTTGGCATGCAATGTAATTTTAACTGGGGTCTAATTCTCACTAATCAATTTGTTTGCTGGCCGGGCCGAGTATTGACGGGCTTTAATCATCGCTGAAGCCCGGTCTGCTGTAGCCAGAGGGAGCAGAAAATGACATCAGCACGCTGTGGAAGTTAAAAGTTTGTTTTATATTCTAACACCAAGGAAAGCGGACAGCAGGAGGCGAGCCGCTGTGTTGTGGAGGGCGAGTCTCCTGCCACCTCATTGATTTGGCTGTTTACCTTTTTCACTAAGCCTCAGCCTTGTACAATCTATCAGCCTTAGTGGACATGTGTTTTCCGTGTGCTCGCCTGCAGCTGACCCACGCTCTCGTCCCACAACGGCAAAAAAACAAAAACCTTCTTGCCCCCTTCACTGCTGTCAAACTGAAAGCCTCACACCACAAGCCGTGCTCCTTTTCAAACGGACGGAGCATTTCAGCAGAAAGGAGCAATTACTACCTGCTCTGGTCGTGTTGCTTTCATGGCCTCTTTTGTGTGCTGATTCCAGGGCAGATTTTGTCCACGGCTGTTCCCACGCTGAGCGAGGAGAACAGGAAGAACTCAGCCACGCAGCAGGCCTCTGCCTTCTGCTATTATGGCTATGATTCAATCATCGCAGGGCAGCGCTTTACCCCAGCACATTGAAAGAGGGAAAGAAATGTCCTCACTCCATCTCTGTTAATGGAACTTAAAGCCAAAGGTGTTTTTGTACAAAGAGGAGACCATCAGCCACTTAATGTGGGAAGTAGCAGTAGCAAGCCTCACCTCACAATCCACTCTCCCCCTGCTGTGCTTTCAAAATGGCCTCCCTTCTGTGCTTGCAGCCGGAGAAGCAACACGCGGGGCGGGGGAACCAGCCCGGCCGAGATTTGCTTCTCCTGGTGCTGCTCATCACACCTACTGTTTTCTTTGGCCTCAGCCAGAGTGGAAAAGTTCAGTTACAGTTTTTGGATTGGATTCATTTTCACACATGCCCAAATCAGCAGCAAGACAAAGCAGGGCTTGTGGACAAAAGTCACATGACTTGCAACGCTCACGTTCAGCACTCCAAAAATGTAGTGGGAAATGTTTTTTAATGGCAGTGTGGGTGAATTGGTTTTATCGCTAATTCAGCCCTGAATTATTCACTTTCAGTAATTTTCAAAAAGAATTGACGGCGAAAATTGAAATATATAATGTGTTTGATAAAATGTTTTAGTTAAACTGCTATTTCCAAGGTCAATAACAAACTTTAAGCTCAAATAATTAAAGTTTGGAAAATAAGCCTTTATGAAATAAAGATACCAAACATTTGTACCTTCTAGCTTCTGCGTTTTGGGCTTTTTTTTCTGCAATTATAATAAGTAAACTGAATCTCTTTTAGGATTTTGAACTTATTCAGAATAAACTAGAAGGTGACCTTTGGACCCAATCTTGGAAAATGCAGCAGGCATTTGTTTTCTGACATTTAGAGACTAAACAGTAAATCGATTAAAGAAAAAAAAAAGAATCTGTAGAACATGTAATGAAAATAGTAATGAGTTTGCAAGCATGGACGAATGGATGTAATTGTTTGTAGCCATGACACGATTACCAAACGGGGGCAAATGTTGCTAATAATTGGAAGGAAACTTTAGTAATTTAAGAAAATGGAGGAGCTGAAATGCATTTGAGTCCTGTGTTTTTGGCTGAGCATGAATCTGCTGTAATTTACCAGCTTTTATTTGCACACCAGCTGGGAACCCTTGAAGAATAAAACTGAATCTGAGCGTCAGCCTCGTCCAACCTGTGGTTAGCTCTCGGCCCATTTTTCTGTGCTGGCCTTTCAAAGCATAAGAGCCTGCTCTATTAAATGTCGATACCCGTCTCAGTCTACCTTAGAACTCTATGAAACAACATACTTGCGAAGCCTCTTGGTTTGGGCTTGTTTCCTGTTGGTATATCACATTGCTCGGAAGAGGACAGAGAGTCCATCAGTCTCACCTTGCTCCAAGGTTTGAATAAAGCACTGCATGCCGTACATGTAGGGCTCAGTACTGAACCTCGAACGTTGTTCTGACTGCAGGAGGATGGGAGACGTTGTTACATGGCTGCTTTGTGTTAAGAAAGCATTTATGCATTTCCAAAGTATGTTTTTATTTATTTAAAACATTGCTTTTAAAATTTGGATGTAATGTTTTCTTCAAACCAAAATACGGGCTGGTTGTATTAGTCATCTGTGACAGTAAATAGAATAGTAAATAGTAAATTTGACATTTTATAGAGCAAACATTTGATATTTTTAAATAATTAATCAAGAAAACAGCTGTGCATTCCTCATTATAGCCTCTTTGGATGTATTTGCCAACATGCCCCTGCTTTGACCCATAAGGGCTGAAGCGAAGGATTAGGGTCCAGAGGAGCCGTGCCTGCAGGCCAACAAACCACCTTACTTACACAGGACTAATCCCTGTCCTCCAGCAAGCTCTTAATTGAGCCATCATCGGCTGCTGATCTAGGGGTTAAACATCAATTAAGGTAATGAGCACATAGCGAGGATGGGGAGGGGGGGGGTCTGCAGTCCAGAGGGCAAGGAGGTGATGCAGTCCCACCCCGAGGAGGAGGACTGAAGTGTGTGTGTTTCTGTGAAGTGGTAGCTCAGTGAGTGGAGTGATTATGGTGGTGCAAGATGGAGGCTGCTTCAAACAGTGAGACGGTGGTTTGTTGTTGGCTTAGCTGTGTTTGTGTTGGTCGGGCTGCAGTCTGGGGGAGCTCCTCAGCTGCTGCTGGACAGTCTGGAGGCTTGCGGGCGATTTTCTATCAGACAAGTCAGATTTTTAGCCGATGTTGAACCTTCACATGCGTTATCATTGCTGTTATGATTAGAGAAATGTAATGTAAATATGTGTAAGTAATGAGATCTGTGATGTCTTCATATAAATAAGTCAATGTTTTGGTCATCTCACAAAGACTTTGCTCTTTAAGGATTCAGGCTACAAACAGTTTCACGATCCTTTCTTTATTAATTGTTTAGTCAATAAAATGGCAGATAAAGTAAAAAAATGCCTATGAAAAGTTCCCCAAATTACATCTTCAACGGGGGTGTTTTGTCCAATCAACAGTCTAAATTCCCCAAAGTTCATTTTTCAAAGATATAAGGCAAAGAAGAACTAATTCTCAGATTTGAGAGGCTGGGAAATGTTTGGCATTTTTGATGATAAATGATTTAACCATTCATTAAATTTCTTGTAGATAACTTTTCTGTCAATCTAGTTTTTTTTTATTTCATTTTTTTTTTCTTTCCAGCACTAGTCGTCATTCAGCCTGAACCCGGGCTGGGCGATGATTCAAGAATAGCATATATTAGGTTTTATTAGAATGCCCAGACAACGAAGATGACAATGATTTCACAAATCTGTTGTCAAATTCTTATCAAAATCACCAGAATACGTTAATAACTTTGTGATCTTGAGATCTTTAGCCATTTGGGAAATACTGTTTGGAATTAGTTTTTTGTTTTTCCTGCTACAATATGGACTAAATTATTATAACTAGAGCCAGACCGATATGGGTTTTTGGGGGACGATGCCGGTATTAAAGTGAAAAAGAGCCGATTTATGAGCCGTTGATTTTGAAAATGATTTGGATAGTAGACCCTTTCTTGTATAAACTACACTTAGCACAGTCCGACATTGAAAGCTGTTCTGTATGTGGACTATAAATTCCTGAATGGATTATGTTAATAAAATAGATTACAGTCTCAACAACTTAGCATGTAAACAATTGCACATCAATAAATATTTGCTGCTGGAAGGTGCAACTTTCTCAGCCGTCTGTAAACAGAGAGTGAGAGAGAATAAGCACGCGCGTTTCACTTTACACATAATCTGTCATAATTTCAATGCAGCATCTTCACATCTAGTTTATCCCTTTACCAGCACTCTGTAATTGTAACCAAAGCTACGAGAAACTACGAGAAAGAATCATGCTGTTCATGATCCAGTGAGCTGCTGCTGAATGCATCTAATACTACAAGACTGTCTACAACGAGGACTTACAGCTTTGAGATTTCATTTAGCTAACGTTATCACTACAACCAGGGCCGTTACGGCTTTGATTACATTTCACATTGACAGTGTCACACAAAGAGGAGCTAGAGGAAGCAGGAAGCAGTGTTAGACTGTTCTTCAGCCATCGTTTATTTACATGTCCGCTCTGGTTAAATCATTTCCGACACGCCGAATAAAACAGAAACTATAGTTCAACAGCTCATTACGACGTTAGCGCGCCTCCACTGATAAACGCGGCATTAGCTTAGTGGCTAATGTAGCGGTGGACCGCGTTAGCTGCTGTAACGTTATGTGATTTTAGTGAATATTTAGAAGTGATGAACTAGAGACAAATGAGAGGACCGTTAGCTAGAAATGCCACAGTTTCACCAATAAATCTGCAGTCACGTCTGTCAGCAGCGCAGCCTCCAACTCTACCCTAACATTAAACATGCTGCGGTGTCATGAATGTTTTCACGAGAGGAGAAGTGCTTCTTTGATTATTATTGTTTAAGTCGTGTAATTAACGTAACGTATATCATCTATTATAAACGCAGATTGCCGATTAAATGCAATTTGCTCATATCGGCCGATAAATCGATTTGTCTTATCGATATCAAAAGTTCCTGATTTTCTTTTTTCTTTTTGATAAGTCGTGTCTGGTAGTGCCATTTTCTCTTTGGGAAACTTTGTCTGCAGCAGAGAAGTGATGTGTTTTATGTTAGAAATAAACAGAAGAAGAACTGCAGGTAGCAGTTTCACAGGAAACAAAGAAAAAGAGCACCAATTACATAAACCTGAACTTCATCAAAAGAAAATCCAAAATCCACCCACACTGTTTGATTGACAGGTGATCTCTAGAAGTGCACAGTAGCTGCAGTGAGCGCTGAGCGACAAAGATGGAGACGAAATTGAAACACAAACTTGTAAACTACCACTTGAAATGTAATTTTTAAGCATAATGATTAAGTCTTAAAAGCACTTTGTGCAAACAAATCACATTTGTCTGTAGGAGAGACGTGTTTAAGAATGTCATCTGTCCCCTGAGAGTCACTGAGTTGGTTTATTTAAATAACAGCCAGCGAGGGTTGGAAAGGGAATCAGCCCTCTGGTATGTTTTGTGTTCTGATGGCAGGAGCAAGCATCTGATAAAAACTTCCTAATTATTTGTGATGATCATTAGAGATACTCCTTTGGGTTTGTGATGCCGCAATTCACTGAAATGTGCCTTTCCGCTTGTCTTGCTTCATTTGACTGCAGTGATTTCAGAGGCATTGTTATATCAATATGTAAGGGGTCAATAAAATGTCAAACATGTCTCCACGTATCCATTATCCATGTTAAAATTGTCATTCAATATTTAACAAACATGGATGATTCAATCTTTAAATGCATACGTATTTTATAAGGAGAGCTCTTAAGATGACTCATAGATTTAACAGAATCTTAAAATGTGCCTCACTTTAATGTCAGCAGTGTTTTTTTAAAAATTTTTTTATTGCTCTTCATCAAAGTGTTCAAACAGCAGCCACATTTCTCTTTTGAATGAAACTTTTAAGTTATTTTTGAGTTGTGATTTGATTGAGATGTTTGGCCTTACAAATTATTTAACATACATTTGATAATAAATCGTTTTTGAGAATGTCTTGAAATTCCAGTGACTGTAAGCCTTAGTTTGAAAACTGAATACTGACAAAGGCCAGTTCTCAAAACTAGAAATATGCAGCTTGAGCAACCCTCTGTCACACTGTGGGGAACAAAAGCATCACATTTTGGTCCTTTTTGATCAAAGAAACTTTTCCAGGAAACTAGAAACCTGTTTAGGGTGTCAGGATACTTGGATTTCACACAGGGGGACCAGTGTCTCACTTTAGTCCTTGAGCCATAGTTCCTGCTCCTCAAAATATCCTTAGTCCAAGAACTACCAGGGTGGACTGTGCAGCTCTTTAGAAAGTTGACTGGTCAAACAGAAACCTAGAGGCCACTAAGAGAACTTACGCTTAACTTCACTCAGTATTTTGAGGTCAGGAACATCAATTTATTTATTGACATTTTACATTTGTTTCCAGTGAGATATTATTGAGTTTTAAATAGGCTAGTGCTGTTGCTGCTGTAGAAACAACATTTGGTTATGTTTAAAATATTGTAATCCTGTTCAGAGGGTATGCTTTTTTTAAAAATAATTTAGTAACAGTACTGACAAAGAACCGAACCGTTAAGTAGTATCGATTAAGAGTAGTAGTACCATCCTCACAGTACCCATCCCAAGCTGCCCCCATGTGGTTATTGCAGGTTTAGATGTGGAAATATTTGAAGTTCCAAAGAAGTAATAGCTACCAATAGTGTCATTACTGTAACTTAAGATGGGAATTGTTAGCTTTTGGTGGCCAAAACCTCTTAGCAACATCACTTTCTGATCCTTGTGAAGCAGAATCGTGTTGGATTGTTGACCCACCAGCAGCGATTGTGAGCTTTGTTTGAGTCATTAAGAGACAGGCTGACTTTTAAATAAAGTTACGTAATGACTTCCTGACTAGTATAAAAAGGGCAAGCCAGAACTTGAAAGAGAAGCTATCGAGAGAGAAAATGTGTTAATTTGCTAATATTTTATTGTGACTACAAGCTAAAACCAGTCTTTTTTTTTTTACCACTGCATGCCTTCTTTCCATTTTCATCTCAGCCACACAGCAGTAAATTACAAAGAACAATATGTTGGCACTGTTTGTTATTGTGTAAATGTGGTTGAAACACAAAAAGTTTACTTCCTAAACTGGTTCCTGAATTTAGTTCCTGGGGCTGTTTTAATCCCTCGTCCTTCCTCTTAATAGTTTTTTTGTAAACTGGGACTGATATTTAATCAATGAAATATGATGTGAAACATTAGGAAGTTGTGTTGCTATGAATATAACCTGACATGTTGTGGTTTTCTGGCTGAGTAGTGACTGCTGGTGTCAGCTTTCAGCACGGGTGGCTCACACAGCCTCCAAGATTAAAGGGGAAGGTTTGATCCCAATTTTCCGGACTTTTCTCTGACTGTCACTCGGCCTAAATTATAATCAACCTTCTGTGGTTTACCACAAACTTTCCATTCATCTCCCCGATAAACAGAGCAGCAGAGAATTCCTCTGCTTTGTCCTCAAATGATTCTGGGGAAGTAGGGCAGCAGGGCGGCCTGGACTTTAAAGACTCTGAAAGGTCACAGGATTGTATCTGAGCGTTTGGACTAAGTTAAGTGCCCTTGAGCTAAATGCCAATCTCCTACCTGCGCTGAAAAGTATCCTACTATGATTTAAATGGTGATTTAATTGTGGAATAATTTCCATTTTGTTTGTTGAACAACTTTAGTCACAAAGCTCACCGGGTCTGTTCGCACTGTTCAATTCTAACGGAAATGAGAAAATAACCCAGTGTGGTAAATCCCTATTCAGTTGTTGAGGTTTGCTAAAAATATCCTGTTCAGGGCACTAAATTTATCCGGTCCGCCTTGGAAGAAATTTGCTGGAAATAACCAGCTTTGGATCCAAAATGGAAATCTGTGTTGACCTCATTTTGTCTACGAAGTAGAAACAGATGAGCAAAGGGAAAACACTGAATGCACGTAACATTTATTTTGATCAGGGATTATGGAATCTGTAGAACTCTGGCCTTCTCATTACATTTTATCTCCTGATGTCTGTGCTGTTGTTTGATATCACTCTCCGTTTGTCCGTTTCACTGCAGCACTTTATCCAGATTAAGATGAATTTTCCTTCTTTTAAAATACTCTTTATCAAGAGGTCATCTGACACAAAGCTACCCAAATGGACATTGTATCTGGAGTGTGGTGGGATCAGAGGACAGTGGTCCTGGATCAAGACACAAACTACGCAATCTATGTAGGTTAAATGCAACTTAAACCCAACACAATTTGCAGGATTAACCTTAAATAACAGGAGCTTGAGCGGGGAGTCGAAGCACTCTCAGGGTTGCAGTGCTGCTCACAAAACAGTCCTGGCTTGACCTTGACTTGGGCCGTGGTGTCAAAATCCACTTAAATTCAATTTGAATCCATTTAGTTCAGCTTCTGGCAACCTTCAGCAATACGGCCTTTTATTTAAAATTCCATTACGTTCTCAGTGGACTTGGATCTTTTAAGAAGAGAGTGAAAAGAAGAAAAGTGATAAACCAAATGAACAGCACTGAAAGTAAAAGCTGACATAGTCTGACTGATCTGCCAGTGGAAACCTTTACTTGCCATCATCTTTACAAGGTCAAAGTTCAAGGTCATCTTAGCTTAGCTACAGAACAGTGACCTTGGAGGTCGGAGGGATTTAGTGTCTTGCTCATGCAGAGCACATACTCACTAGGGGTGCAACGGTTCAACAAGCCCACGGTTCGGTTTGTATTGCGGTTTCTGGGTCACGGTTTCGGTTCGGTAACAGTGGAGAATATGGAGACATTTCTATTTTCCTACGAAAGTTATACTGGGATACAAATAATTTTACACTATAATTTTAGATGTTGTCTACAATGCTGCATTCAGTTTAATGTACATTTCAAGTCAAGCAGATGTAAAGGGTGACAG
>JAPMOB010252159.1:0-10507 GCA_029875015.1 Lepomis gibbosus
TTTTTTCTCCTTTCTATGTAGGTCTCTATGTTACTTCGATAAAATAAATGTTCTTTTTCTCGTCTCTTGCAACGAGGTAGTTTATTGCAATTGCTGTCTTCAAGAGTCACACGAAAAGAGAAAATAACCACTGATGCATTTGAAACATTTTGTTACTGAGGAAGTTTAATTGTCATTATTATTTACTATAACATGATTTAATCAGAGTTAAGAAAAAGCATACATAAAATACACACTGGCTTTCATCACCCCCTCCTTCCTCTATGAGAGGGACCACAAACTCTTCTTTTCACAGCTAGGTGTTACTCCATGTAAGAGTCAGTGACACACTCACATCCGTTATTACGCAGTCATGCCAACACAAGAGGTAGCAAGATTCTCTGCATTATGCTGTAAAATCTGTCTTGATATTTCTCTCAGCATATAGATGAGGCAGAAGGATTGACTATATCTAACATCATTTGTCTGCGTATAGAGGGATGATAACTGTAGGTAATATCATGATTTTCATAGGGGCCTTAACTGGCTGTGTTGCGCAACCACCCCTACCCCCCATGACATCCGCACCCCCGATTTATGTGTGTTCACGATTCACGGGAGCACGAAAAAGTTGCCCTTCATTTACTACTAAAGAGTCCACAGGTGCATCTCCAAAAGTGTGAATATCAAGAAAAAGTTCAAGTTTTCAATAATTTAAGATAAAAAGTGAAACACACACATACATATATACATAAAAAACATATATATATATATATATATATATATATATATTAAAATATAAATATTTCTGGCCTTAAAGTTAAGACTAAAGAATGAATGATGTTGTTGCTTCTGAAAAGTTGAAAACGTCTGAAAAGGTTACGGTGAGACACGGCAGGCAAAAACGTTGTTTAGATTAGTGGGGGGAAAAGGTCCAAAATATACATTTAAGTTTGTGTGCGTCTGTAGATTTCTGCAAAAAGTTAATTTTCTAAAGCTACATGTCCTCCACAGTCCCCTGTAAGGTTTCTTTCCAGTTCACAGGGAGAAAAGTGACTCAGAGACTCATTTTTTAAAGTAATAAAAATTATTATTTTAAATAATTATTATTATTAAAATAATAAAATGTTGGATTAACACTCACCCTGCCTCAGCCTTCAGTTCTCCTCCTTCTGCTCAAAATGGAGTCTGAACTGACTGAACACTTTAGCTTCAGGTTCCTTCCTGTTCTCAGAGCTGCTCTTCCTCTCTGCATTTACAGGAAACCAGTTGAGTTCCTCTGTATGGTGAGTGTGTATGTAACATGTGTGTTTGAGCATCTCTCCTGGCCTGAACAGGTTAAATTAAAATGAGTTTGGTCAAAATGTAGAGATGCACTGACGTGGAATTTCAGAGCAGATGCTCGATGATTATCTGTTTGTTGTGGTCGATACGATAACTGATAATACATTACTACAACTATTAGTTTGTAGCTCGGTCACAACCGTTCACTATCAGCATAAAGAGCTCCTGTCGACAATGAGGGAGCTGACTGCAGGCAGCTAACAGCTAACAGCTAAAAGCTAACTAAACCTTTTAGGAAGAGCGGTTCGCTCACAGCTAACAAAGCTAACATCCAACATATCAGATGTTAGCTGTGACAATAATACACAGTAAATAATAATGTAACACTGACAGGTTTCATTCTGCAGCAGAATGAGGAGGCCGACTGATGCTCACATGCCCATTGTAGGCACTCAGCAGTGGACAGGGGTCAGCATGGGCCCCTGACTGGTCTGCGGCTACATATGCACATATGCATTAAATTATGATGCACTGTGTGTTCTGACCTCTTTCTGACAGAACCAGCACTACTAACTTCTTCAGCAGTCGGACCTACAGGACCACTGGGGCCGGCCTTCACTCCCCACGTGTATCAGTGATCCTTGGCCGTCACAATTTGGCCTTTCCCAAAGCAGCTCAAGTCCTTAAGCTGCCCATTTTCCTGCTTCTAACATAAACTCTGATCACAATGTTCACCTGCAAGGATAGAAGACAAAATCAAACCTCTGTGTCTATTGGAGATTAAAACCACATACAAGGAGCGCAGGACCCTGGACCTGGTGCATCTAGACATAGTGTCAGTGTTAAAGTCCTTGCCCAATTCTTCCAGGTGAAACATACACAAAAAGATGCCACTTACACACTACTGTTGTTACTGAACTCTGGCTAGACCAGAGCGTTTGGGATTTAGCAAAAGCTCACAGTGAATACCACGACACGCCACAACCGCTGGCACAGAGGCAAACCTATCAATGAGGGTGAATAGCTGCCCAGGATGTCAGGCCGGATCGCAGCTTCTGGATTGGAGGTGGTAGCTGGGCGGCTCTCCAGTCAAAATCACCAGAGAAGGAGGCAGGAACTAGGCGGGTCAGCTCAACCAATCCTCAGCGGGTTACCACACATCCTACTGAATGTGTGGTGCAGAAACCATAGCAACAGTTAAACAGACACTATTCATGTTGTTGTTTCCACAGAAGATGCTGTCAGTTAACCCTTTTCTAAAATGTTTCTGTAAAAGTTTGTCTTTATATACAACCTTACCCAAAACGAAAAAATATGGATGTTTGTGTTTTTACAAATGCTTGGACACAACATGTCCGAAATGAAGACATACTTTTCAAAACCTTAAATAATGTATAAATACAAGAGAACTGTAAGGAGATAGAAGAAGAAGAGCCCAGATTACAGATGGGAGCAGCGGACTGAGATGCTTTGTGCTGAGGGATGGCAGCGCCAGATGGCGTTCAATGGAGTGTAAACATATTTGACATTATTTTTACACATTGCAAACCAATGTGTAAAAATTTGAATTGCCTTCATTCTATAAAGTAAAGATGACTCATTTACTTTTACATAGTCTGTTGCCACAAATGCACACATTCGGCCCCTCGAGCCAAATATGTAGGGTGGTTTACAGTAAAAGGAAACTGATTTACAGCAAACAACAAAATGCAGCCAGCTGTTTGTATTTAGAAAGTCATGCTATGAGTGATTGACCTGTAACTATTGGAAAGAAAACGTGCTCTGACAGAATGATTTGATTTTGATTCATGTATGCTGTGTTTTGATAGTTTGTGTGTAGATTTGGTGTTTAAAGAACAAAATGTGGTTTTGAGCAGAAAATGTACTATTTGGCTAATAGGTGAGGTCGGTGTGTTGCTGTGTCTCGATAAAGTATCTGAAGTTCAGGGCAACGTTTGTTAGCAACTGAAAAAAATCAGCAAGTCAGTTTGGGAAGATGTACATTTAGTTTTGATTAATGTGCTTGTTTATGACATAACTTGTACTTATTTCAGTAGTAACATTACAGAAGGCCTGTTGCTTGGTAAAGATTCTCCTTAAAGCAGCAAGTAAAGCCATAACAAGAAGTTGGTATCAACCCTTGATACCAAGGGGGGCATGCAGATTGCCCTCAGGACCCAGCCCTTCCTGATGCTCTGAATACAGTCTATGCATTTTTTTATTTATCATAATCTTTAAACAGCCCTGGTGACCTGTCCAGGGTGTACCCCACCTTTCACCCGATGTCAGCTGGGATAGGCTCCAGCCCCCATGGTGAATGTCAATAGGGTTCACCATGGTGATGGCAGCCAGTAGCTCCTTCAAATTCATCGACATATTTATTTTTGGTTTTTTGCCTGAAGAACGGATGTCAGAAAAACACAAAGGCTATACGCCTACCCAGCCTGCTTCTGGCTAATGACCGGTCACAGTGACCTCCATCACAACATCAGGATGAAACTATTGCGCTCGACAAGTGGACGGTGGTCTGCGCCGACAGAACTCAAGACTCCAGAAAGAGGAGAGTTTTAAATGTCAAGATGCCGACCATATTATCTGCCCAGAGAACAGCCCACAAACTGGCATTTGCTCAAAGAACCCATCACCCAGGAGAACCACATCAATACTGAGGAACATACACTATATCGCCAGAAGAACTACACCCATCTAAAATAGATTACAGGTGTTCCAATCACTTCCTCGGTCACGTGTGTATAAATACAGCATAAAGGCTGCAGACTGCTTCTACAAACGTTTGTGAAAGAATTGGTCGCTCTCAGGAGCTCAGTGAATTCAAGCGTGCTACAGTGGAAGGTTGCCACCCGTGCAATAAGTCCATTCTGGAAATTTCCTCACTACTAAATATTCCACGGTCAAATGTTAGGCTTTATTTATACTCCTGCATGCGTAGCTATGCAGTAGGCTATGCATGTAGACGTGCATTTATACTTGTGCTTAGGTGTCTCAGTCATTCTGCAGTTACACCCCCAAACGCTAGTCGGCAGTAGCGCTACAGCGTCCACAGTGTTTACTTACACAAACAATGAGCAGACAAGGAATGAACAGGAACCCCGAACATCTATACACAGGGGCTAACGAGCAGGGCGGGAGCAACACAGGTGGCAGGGATCAAGCTAACGAGGCAGGCAGAGAGATAACTGGGTGAACAGACGGAACACTTGACAGGACATGGGGCAAAATAAAAAAAACAACAGAGACAGAACACAGTTACAAAATACCAGACAAGAATCTAACTAGACAATAGACAATAACAGAAACCCATGTAAACACCGTGTCGGATTAGCCGCTCGGCGAGCGTTATATGAGGCGCGTTTAGCTTCCATCCCTGTGTATGTATATATATATATGAACATAAAGAGAAGGCTGATCCATGTTCATATGGACTAAATTACCCGAGGAGGAAGGCATCTGCCGGGCTCTCTGGCCTGAGCTCATCTCAGCTGGACAGAAAGACACTAACAGTGTGCTGTGACTCACATTGCAGACTTTGAGTTCTCTGTGCCAAAGATGAAAAAGTATCGGTGAACAAGTGAGTCTGATTCCCTTGTGAGGACTGGCCGACTGTGCAGATGTTTTAAAAACATGATTTTTGCTTTGTATGGATTCTGCAGTTTTATAAACGAGGGTCTAGCTTTTCACTGCTGTGACTGCTGGGTGTTTTATGTATAATCCACCTATACTGTTCACCTTTGACTACCTCACCACAGATAACAGACTCTTCTTCAGAATCACAACTTGATAAATGTCATTTTATAGGATTTCCTGTATGAAGATTCAGCTGAAGAAAGGGAAGTTAGTCATTTTAACAGAGACAGACAGATGTGTGGGGTGGAATCATGTTTTTCTGAAAGTGTTACAACACCTGCAAGACCTGCAGTTTTGACGCCGCTATATTATAAATAAAATTAACTCATTGTTTTGGTTGAAACATCTGAATTTATCCTTTCATGTCTCAAAATGACCTTGAGAGAAAATGATCTCATCTTGCAAATGTGGTGAACCAGGTCACAGGGAAACCTGTTGAATCAATAAACTGTACGAGTCTGGTCCAAAATGAGTCACATGTGCATCAGAAAAACAAAGAGTCNGGACATGTTACTGTGGGGTCTAATGATAAACAAAGCAACCGCTGAAGACCAAAAGGGCCCCGGAGACGGTCAGAGCTGTTGGCTCTGTAGATGGTCTTTATCTTCAGCAGGTGACAGATGAGTTTGCATCAAACAGATCTAACAAACAGAAACATTTGAACTCTGTCCCGCTGACCTACAGACTGGTTGGCACCTTATCTTTGACCACATGTATATAATTACTGAGATATATTGGATTCATGTTTTATGACACACTTACCCTCAGTTTTACAAAGAACAAATGTGAGAAGGCAATGCCTTCACATCTACTACCAGAATTAGGATGCAAAAAGTATTGTAAAAAACATTTTTACAAAAATGTTCCAAGACCAATGAAACTTCAACGTCACAGAACATTTCAGGTCAGAAACAGGATTTCTGGAACTCTTCACGGGTTCTTTTGCAGCGTTTTCTGCTTGTTGCACAACTTTAAATCATTTCTGTTAGCAGTGTGCCGGCCTGCCACTGTGAAGAGTGGCACTTCTCACCTTTTTGTCTTCTCACGCAGGTTTTCTGTCACATCCTGTTTGACATCCGAGTCATCTGACGAAGAGAAGAAGAGAAACAGAGAACAAAAATGATGACAAACATGTTTTACACAGACTTTACAGCTCTAACAAAAGTGGACTGAAAACTATTTTTCAATTCCGTTCAATACAAAAAAACTTTATTTATCCCTACAGGGCAATTCAGTGTAAGTCTACCAGTCCTAGGAAAACAAAACAAAACCAGATCAACCACCATCAAAACCACCAAACACTCAGACCTCTAACAGACAACATCAGCATGTGGGCGCCGGAGCAAAGCAGCAAATACACAGGTCGCCAAGCAGGGACAGAGCGTGGACCATTATTCAATAAAATAAATCACTATATAATGGTTCTAAGGTTTAGTTACCTCAGTCAGGACCATCTAAAAGCCTGATGGCAGGAAGACAAAAGTAATTTGCATATAGACGCTTTCATCGGACGTGTTTGCCAAGGTGATGCGCCTACACCAAAGTTCACTTCCTGTCGGTTTGTTTATTACATATTACATCCTGATTTCCATAATTTGTTTTACTGTTTAAGATGGGAAAAATTTAATTTGATTGCAGGGCTGCATGCAGCACATATTCGCTCAGCACCTCCTCTTGGTCGCTCCCTCTGTATTGAATGGTTAGTATCATGATCAACACTGCACAAATCCGTCCAACTCACTGTCAATGTCGGAGACCCACCTTGAAAAAAGTTATTAGCAAGCATGTAAGGAGCCTAGATAATAAGGATAGCTATGTAAACCCTGCCGGCGCCACACTCACCACAGTTGTCATTCTGTGGGAAACACTGTAGTAAATCGGTAGGAAAACATTCTTGTCTCAAACTTTGGTCTGGTAGTGTGACCTTAGTACATTTCAGTTTGGCCAAGTAACGTATTTTTTCTTCAACTGGCAAGACTAGCTAACATTATTTACTTGTTATGGATTGTTGTGGAAGTCTGCCAGAAGTCAAGTTCTGGCCAGAGTAATGTACATGCGCAAGCGGCTTTGCCCTTTGCGCCCCAATCTCCCCCCACCCCCCTCCGTCACACTCTCGTGAATGCGCATAGATCAGGGGTGCGGATGTCATGGGGGGCAGGGGCGGTTGTGCAATACAGCCATTTATGGCACCTATGAAAATCATGATACTACCTACAGTTATCATTCCTCTATATGCAGAAAAATTATGTTAGATTATAATCCTTCTGCCTCATCAAGATGCTGGGAGAAATATCTAGATTTTAAAGCATCTAATGCAGAGCATCTTGTTTCCTCTTGTGTCGGGTGTACGAGTCTCTTACATGCAGTAACACCTAGTTGTGATAAGAGGAGTTTGGTCCGTCCCATAGAGGAAGGAGGGGGTGATGAGATTCAGTGTGGCTTTATGTATGCTTTTTCTTAACTGTGATTAAACCGTCTTATAGCAAATAATAATGACAATTAAACTTTCTCAGTAACAAGCTGTTTCAAATATACGTGAGTGGTTATTTACTTTATTTGCTCTTGTTTTAAAACAAAATGTTACAAATGCGTGAGTGATTATTTTCTCCATTCGTTCTTGTTTGACTCTTAAGGACATCAATTGCAATAACCTGCCGAATTGCCAGAGATGAGAAAGAGAGCATTTATTTTATTGAAGTAATATGGGGACCTACCAAGAAAGGAGAAAAAAAGCTATTTAAAATTGTCTCCTATTGTTAAGATAGTAGATTGGGTGATCTCTATCTCAGCTTTAATCACATCCCTAATGTCGGACGCACAGGATAAAACCGAAAAAGACTTTGACCCAGAGTTACACTCTGACCCCTCAGATAGAGATGGCAAACTCGAGTTACTTTCACTGTTTTTAGAAACCCCTGTGTTAATATTGTATGATGATTAAACTATCTCAGTAACCAAGTGTGACAAATGAGTGATTTTTTTATTGATCAGGGATTTGCGTTCTTATTTGATTCCTAACTTATAGACTGAGGTCTTGTAAATCTAAAGGAGTAATATGCGGGTTGTCAGAGAGGAGAATAAAGAGCATTTATTTTATTGAAGTAATACAGCGTCTTACACAGCTGGGGGAAAAAAAGCGACTCACTGGTGTCGCAGGATAAAACTGTGGTAGGGGCGCTTGCTCATCACAGACATTTGCAAACCCTATAAAATTCACGATATTACCTACAGTTTTTAGCTCTCTATATACAGCTAAATTAAGTATAGTGGATTATCATCCTTCTGCCCTATCAGTAGCCTATGTATTGGGAGGAATAAAGATTTTAAAGCATATAAAACAGAGACTCCTGCTTCCTCTTGTGACAGCGTAATATATGTGTGTGTGACTCTGACATGCAGTGACTCCTATGTGAAAAGTGGTGCTCGAGGTCCCTCCTATAGAGGAAGGATGTGGTGGTGAGAGGTGTCGCAGGTTTTATTTTCTTAAACCGTAGCTAAACTGTCCTGTAAATAATAAAGACAGTTAAGCTTTCTCAGTGATTGAAGTAAACTACAGCACTACCAGAGAGGAGGAGAAAAAACACTTTTATTGTAGTCCTGAAGTTATCCTGACTATTAGGCATCCACTGGATACTTTTTATTATTTAAACAAATAGAATTGTAACTTTGTTTATAATCTGAAATTCTGTGTTAATAGCTTAAAGAGCTTAAATTTAACACCTGTATCATCCTCATAATGCAAACAATGTCTATGAACAATGTAGATATAGCAGTCGGTCTATTAAAAGATAAAACCGCTTTATTGTAAGGAATCCTATGTGTTTTACATATTTTGAGGGCCATCATGATGTATTGACTTACAAAACACTGCATAAACAACACTGTCTGCGTTGGTGGGAGAGAATAGCTGGGCACCAGAGGCGGAGCCAGTCATTGTAAATACCCGGGGCTTAGCCGGGGGTCCGGGGGTCAGGGGGCATGCACTCCGGGCAGGTTTTTTTGATTAAGCCGGCTAAATGCACTGTTTTTCATGCTGTTTGAGATGATAAAATGCCTAAAAATCTTCACACTATTTGGGAAAAAGATGAACGTTTCTTTGGAAAATAATCATCCTGTAGAGCCTACAGTCTATTTTTTATTTAATTGTTCTCCAGCTGTAGTTAAAGCTGATACCATCAGAACTCATCTCCAATGAGAAATGTAATGAAATTGCATGTTTCTTCAGTGAAACTCGGTTATTATGTTGCAATTTATTACAATTGATAAAAAAAAGTCCTAGAAGAAACAATTAACCATCTTAAAGCATCTACTTGCTGTCTTGACATAATGCCATCAGACTTTTTAAAAACAATTCTTTACTTCATATTAATGGACCTATAGTTAAGAAAAAGAGAACTCTGGATACATCTATAATGAACAACTATAGACCTGTATCGAATCTTCCTTCCATAGCCAAGATCATTGAGAAGGTATAATTTTGTGACCTCAAGTGGTCTCTTAGACACATTTCAGTCAGGCCTCACTACAGTACTGAAACTGCCCTGATTAAAGTTTTTAATGATATACGGCTGAATACAGATTCTGATAAAAAGTTCTGGTTCTATTAGATCTCAGTGCAGCATTTTACACTGTACATCATAGAATACTTATAGATAGGCTGGAAAATTGGGTATGCCTCTCTGGAACAGTCCTCGATTGGTTCCAATCTTATCTAGACGGCCACAAATACTTTGTCACTATTGGTCATATATCTGGTAGGGTGGCTATGACGTGCGGAGTTACTCAGGGATCAGTTCTGGGGCCGCTTATATTCAATCTCTATATGTTACCTTTGGCCCAAATCATACAGAACAATAACATTAACCACCACAGCTATGCTAATGATACCCAAATATACATAGCCCTCGAACCTTATGATAACAGCTCAATAGACTCTCTGTGTCACTGAATAGTGAGTTTACCTGGATGAACCAGCAATTGAACCAAGATAAAACAGAGATTATTATGTTTAGCAACAAAAATAAAAGAAGAAGTATTATTAAAGGGCTGGATTCTCGGGCCCAAAAAACTAGGGAGCAAGTGCGTAATCTTCTGTGTTCTGATAGACTCACATTTAACAGCCATATCAAAACGGTCAGTAAAATAGCATTCTGCAGCTCATTCAGAATGATGTTGGTTCTTAAAATCGTTGCATTGGCTTCCAGTTAGTTACAGAATAGACTTCAAAGTTGTGCTTTTAGTTTATAAATCTCAGAATTTTAGGACCCGAATAGGGTTGACCATCAGGTCCTATTACAGAGACTGGCATTAAAGGAACCGCTCTAAGCTGGTTTAAGTCCTATTTATCAGATCGATTTCAGTTTGTACATGTTAACGATGAGTCCTCCATGCATACCAAAGTTAGTCATGGAGTTCCACAAGGATCTGCACTCCATAAACTTGTAAACATGTCTGTCAGGTGTAGCCCTGTTTTAGCTGCCATCCAGCTGTTATCTCTTATGAAGACAGTGAAAATTCTTGAGGTTTCTGCCTCTTAAAGGAAGTTTTTCCTTGCCTGTGTCACCTAGTGCTGCTCTTGGTGGGAATTGTTGGGCTTCTG
>JAPMOB010252161.1:0-13547 GCA_029875015.1 Lepomis gibbosus
AACATTGTATGCAATATGCAAAGGCGTCATGTTGCTTCAGGCAACAACCCCTTTGTCCCCACCTCCCAATGCGCCAGATATAAGCCAGTCTTCACTGAAGACCCCTCATCCCAACAACAACCCCACCCCCCTACATATTCACTCTCACACACGCACACACACACACACACACACACACACTCACACAGAACATCACAAAACACGATTACGTCACTAAGCCTGTTAGTTTGGAAAAAGATGAAGGACTGTGAAACTCCCTAACCCCTTCCTTCCCACCTCCCCTGTCTTCCCCCTCTTCAGTCAGAGAGAGGAGACAGGGTCTTGGTGCAGTCGTTCCACTCGTCTGTCTCGGGGTTGTACACCTCCATCGTGTTGAGGAACTCGTTTCCATCGAAGCCGCCCACAGCGTAGATCGTTTCGCCCAGCATGGCCACGCCTGCATTGCTGCGTGAAGATGTCATGCTACCCAGCATCCTCCACTCATTGCGGGCAGGATCGTACATCTCCACACAGCGGAGCGCATGGGAGCCGTCAAAGCCGCCAACAACAAACAGTTTGCCTGGAGAGTGGAGTGAGACATTAGTATCAGCATAATGACAAAAATGATTGTGACAAAGTTTGTTTTTTGTAAACAAGTTGATAAGAAGTCAGTTTTCCACAGAACATATTCTTTTATCATATATACACACACACACACACGAAGCTGCTAGAACTGTGACTTGCTGAAGTTTGCAGTCATGGTCTTACCTGCATGGACAGCGACTCCGGCGCCCCTGCGAGCCACATTCATCGGAGCTATCAGGGTCCAGGTGTTGTTATCAGGGTTGTAGCGTTCCACAGTGTTTAGGCAGTTCCATGACTCTGCCCCTCCAATCACATACATGAAGCCATCCAACTCAGACACCGCTGCCTGGTGCCTCCCTGAAAACAAATTTGCTTGATTAATACAACTTTAATTTCCCCTTGGGCTACAAGGATCACAAGACCTCAAGCTGTTCTCTTAACTGTTATCCTACTTGTGGTCTTATTCCTAAACATAATGCACTCGCTACTCCAACAGTCCAATTTCCCAGAAGGAATAAATAACATTTTACATTAAAGAAATGGATGTGTTGAAAAAGTTATCACTCATTTTTATGCTTGAGATTTAATCTTGTTATATGTGTAAAAGGATTGCTCTGAATGTAGATGGGACTGTGTGGACACGTACTGATGTTAAGGGAGGCACAGTTGGACCAGGTTTTAGTCACAGGGTCAAAGGCATCACAGTTCTTCAGGCCTTTCTGCCCACAGGGGTCCGACCCTCCCACAACATAGAGTTTGTTGTTCAGAGAGCAGACACCTTTAAAACAGAGAGGACAGGGATGAGCTAAAGATGCAAACTAGCCTTAAGTCAGTAACAGAGAGGCCACTAAGTGTTTTCCTGGATAGAAAACATTAAATTCAACAATTGATTAATAAATCCTTGCAGAGGGGGCTGACCTGCATTGCAGCGGTTTGTCCTCAGCTCTGGTACTTGAGCCCATTCATCAGCATGTGGATCGTACCTCTCCCCGCAGCTCAGCTCATCAGAATGTCCATTTGAGCCTCCAATCACGTACAGCTGACCCTGTGAGGGGTGTAAATGGACAGACCATTAGATGATGACGCATGAACTTGATACTTAAATACTCCCATTTAACTTTTGGTTGCTTTGTATTCTAGGAACTACACGGACATACTGACAGAAAGTTAAAATAACTTAGAAACCTAAGTATTTGGACAGAGTGTAAGTAAGTATTTGCACAAGACCATTGAAACCTGTATTATCACTGAATAGGTGCACTCCTGGGCCAGTATTAAAAATGTCACTTTTTTGTAGAGTCAATAAGTAAGTTACGAATCGTAAACTGTACCATGAGCACAGCCATCTGGAATCGAGCCCTTGGGGTACGCATGGGAGCGATGAAGGTCCAGCGGTCCTCTTTGGGGTCATAACACTCCACAGTCCTCAGACACTCCTCTCTGTTGTATCCTCCTGCAGAAGCATCACATACATCAAGGTTAAAGTGGCACTTCTCTAATGCTCATTTCACCATGGTCTGCAGTTCCAGTCCCACAAAGACAGTTTAGCGTTTGCACTAATGGCAGTACACAAGAAACTGAGCATGATATAACACTTATCTTCTAACCCTGTTTATGTCTAACCTGCTGCAATGAGTCGTCCGTTCAGGGCTGCAGTGCCCAGTCCAGAGCGAGCATAATGCATGGGTGACAGCGGTTGCTCCTCCAGCTCCTCAGGCTGGGCCTCGAAGCTGAGGCTCTTCATCAGGCAGGGGGTGGCAGAGGGAGATGTCTGAGGGCTGCTGCGACCGTGCAAGAAGATCACACACAACACACTGTCCAGCACAGCCAGACACAGGTAGTTGTTGTCTAGGGGTAAGATCGGAGATTGGAAGATTTGAGATTAAGCTCAGAATTCTGGAGAAAAAGAAAGCATTCTGAATTCAGATGCTTTCAAGTAAAGTTGTTTAGTTGTCTTGAATTCACCACACTTCCAACTTTAATTTCACCTAATCTTATTGTGCAGCATCTATGAGAACACAAACATTTTAAAAGAAAAATATCTTTCTGGTTGTACTGTGACATATATCATGTAGTTCGCACACTTACTTGTGGTCTTCTCAGAGGCGATGTACTTCCACTCTCTCCTGGCAGTCTGTTTCGGGGCATTTGCTGCTTGGTTGGAGGGCGACAGGCTTCCTGAGGAGCTGCAACTCATCTGTCTCTGGGTGCTCTCCCGTATGGGTTTCTTCTGCAAGAGCACAGCGCAGCTACAGAAGCCAAGCTTGCACCACGGGCCCACCAGTAGCCAAAATCAGCTAATCATACTCCAAACTATGCTTTGATCCAGCTGGTCTAATGTAGACATAATGAACCTTGCATTAATCTTGTCCGAGTAGGCATTGAAAAATCTCACGTCATCTGAAGCCAACAACACGGCACTACAAACTCTGTCTCAGACCACGCTGACCTCGGATCTAACAGCACACAGTTCAATCACAACGCAAAACAAAGAGGGTAAGAAGCTGAGACAGCCATCATGATCCCATGCTCAACTGGTTGAAATTAGCTTAAACATCTTAATATGGTTTTAATATATGCTCAACAGCATAGCCAGGCACTCATCATAGCTCATATCTTACTAATCTACTGACATTAGTCTTTACATTGTGGCTAAACTGTAGTACTAAATCAGCCTACTATGATCTACTTCTAGCCAGGCACAGGCTGTGTAATATTTGTATGCATGGCCCAGCATAAACTGTACAATAAAGGTACACACTGCCAAGCAAAATGTGGTAGAGACGTCATTACAGTGAAGCCAGGCACAAGCTGTTGAGTACCTGCACAAACTGAAGGTGGTCCTCCTCGCCACCAAACACCTCACTGTGCCCCTCAATCACCAGCCCTCCATCCACCAGCTTATGGTCAGGTGAGTAGTACAGCGTTTGCACCTGAAAGACAAACAGGAACAACACACCCATGTGGCTGTCTCCATAGCAACACACTGAGAGCCCCAGCATAAGGGGGATAGGAGGGAGAAGGAGGAAGGGGGGGGGGCAATGCTGTGAAGAGGAAGAGGGGGAAGGGACGAATGCTTGGATCTTCAGTCGCTTGGATGGAAAGCTTCCTTTAAAAAGACAGACGTTGCTGCCACTGCACAGAGTGGGTTTAGTGTTTGAGCTCAAGAAGGTATCTGACAGTGGCTCTCCTTAATTTGCATCTAAAAAAAGAGGGAGCTGGTGAAGAATGAGAGACTGCATCTGGAAATTTCTTCTGTGAAGAATGAAGAGGAGGAGGAGAGGAGGAGGAGGAGCTGCATGTCACCCTTTTTTCACCTCTGCTGCTTGGAAACCAGTCCTCTAGCTGAAGGAGGGTCATTGTGATGGCAACCACAACAGGCAGTCAAATCCAGATGACTAAAGACGGTAGTGCTGGTGTAGGAACTATCACGCTAATCTGAAACATTATCCCTGGTAATAGAATAAATCCAAGAAATAAAAGTAAAACCACATGTTCTGTTTCGGCCAGACAAAGTAAAGAGAATGTGTTCAGGTCCCTTAGTCCATCTGAAGGGCAAGTTTTAGAAAAAAAACAAAAGGCTACTAAAAAAAAATGTATAAAATGTGAGATTAATAATTAATTTGTAGTCCATTGAAATATAATATTTGTACTAAGCAAATCACTATGCCTATTTGCAATGCTGTTTTCTGTCCAATGCCTAATTTGAGTGGTTTTGAATATGCCGTTGAATAAGAAGGCCTGTATGAGAATATATTATGTAAGGGGCATTCAATTGGATGTATTTATTGCTAAAGGTTGGTGAGCAAGGTGTTCTGGTAAATGCAGAAATGGGATGCATCTGTATATGTGGCATGGACAGATGGGAGCACAGTGTTGCTTGGCTGCAAGAGAGACTGCTGAGAGGCAGTAGTGCTCCTCTCCTCCCTCTCTTTTCTCTCTGACTCATTACCCTGGTGGCTCAGTCCTGGCTCCTCAGTCTGGTCTCCTGCTGCTGCTAATAAACCTACAGGAGAGATAAATCAACGGGGAGGAGGGCCTGTTAGTACTGGAGCAACAAACGTGCACCTGTTCAGATAGTAAAGTGGCAGTGAGACAGTAGAATCAAGGGTCAGAACCTTTGAGAACCTGTGTTTTTGTGTTTCAGAGGAGAAGAGCACTGTAGTACTCAGGTGGGTAGTAAGTAAGCCAACCACATACCCAAAAGAGAACAGTGGAAACAAAAAACAGAGCAAACGGCAGCTCTTTTCAGCTCACCTCTAATTTGTAGTATGGTTCAGGGGTACAGAGTTTCTTACTGCAAAAACCTCAACAAATCAGAAGGAAAAAAAACAATCCTGACATAGCAGCATGACAGTGGCATGCCATTTCTATTTCAGCCCCCTTAATGACATCTTAATGTCAAAAACAGGAGGAGTCAGAGGGAGGGGAAAGGGCAGGGTGGGATTGAATATCAGCTTAAGATTTAAGACTGCACGCCCTCGTACTGACCTCCTCCATAAGTCGTTCCAGTTGGTCTCCATTTTCCCAAAGGCTACGCTGCACCCAGTTGAGCACTTTCGAGTAGAGCTTGCCATTACTGGGCAGGGTCAGGTTGTCTTCTAGCATTACTTCTAACTGTAAACAAACAGGGATGAAACAGGAGTTAGATTTACACACAGAAGAAATAATGTCTTTTATTCTTTTATTGCTTTGAATATTAACGTATCTGAGAATCAGCTCAATGTGATTGCCTGTTTTAGTACTTAATTTTGCCATAGTGACAGGATTCACAGCAGTATCATATCAAGTTGCCTGAAACCACCCACACCACTCATTAAACTAGTAAGCAAAAAAATGAATAAATAAACACGCTGCGATTAATCACTGTTGAAATGTATCCCAAAAGTGTCCCAACAGAACTTTTATAGGCTCGGGTTGCTTTTCTAAATTCATGTCTCATCTGTATGCAATCTCTTTGTTGCACGTTACCGTGATTCAAGATCGACAGCAGCAACTAGCTAACAGGCCAAATAACTGCTACTCATCCATGTTTGTCATAACGATTAGTACATGTGAAATTTTTGGTTAACTTCAAGAAAATTAAAATATCACCCATTTCGTTTTAAAATCCTAACCAGGGCCTCATTAAATCAACTTTAATACCAAGTGTGGCTCTTGGTTCCAAAGTGATATCTTCAAAATACATTATTTTGTTTGTCTAACAGACAAAATATCTCAAAGTACTATATTTACAATGGCATGAAGCTGGACAAAAAATAAATAAATAAATAAATAAAAAAGGAGAAAATTTGAGAAGGTATAATTAACAGAGGTTTCATTAGACGAAGCATTTCATTGTCAAATTAGTAGTTCTAGTAAAACGCAATGTAGGACAAACAGCATGCATATATTATAACCCAACACAACTTAATTTGATTTGTCTGACTTGTGCAATCTCAACTATAGAGTAACCTCTTAAAGTACCTAGTGTTGTTCTCACGTTGAACAAAGACATACACTCTGTAACCCACCAACAATTTGTCTTTCTACTGCCTATGTTCCCTGCTATAAATACAATCTTAGGAGGATTTTCCTGTTTTGTAATATCTGTAAGAGACACGCCTTCATACTGTAAGTATTGTTAATCTCGTGTCAAAGTCTGAAAGCTAAAAATACAAAGCTTAGTCCAGTATGTTATTCAACTCTGGCTAATTTTAATGCCAACCTTTGTTGACTTGTAGCTTCATGATCAGAGAATGGCCCCAACTCTGCCAAATCATCCATAACTTACTGGTACCACTTAAAGTTACTATAAAATACTTTGACAACTATTAAAAACATTATGGCATTTGTACAAATTCACGCTAGTACCTTGAGGCGGGGAAGTTTGAGGAAGTCTTCCTGTTCAGACACTTCCAGCAGATGGTCCTGGATGAAGGCGTCCACCTTGGCCAAAACTCTGGCATCTCCCATAGAGCTGGCAAAGTTACGAAAAGAGATGGCATTCTGGGAATCCATTTTAGACAGCAGGTAGTCACCACAAATCTGAGGAGTGAGTGGGATATGTTAAAAGTTAATAAAAAGTAACGCTCCTTGTAACCTGTAAAATCAAGTGTGTCCTATATGGCAGCATTGGGGGAGTAAGTTTGATAAAATAACAGATGAGGAAAAACATACTTGTTTGACTCGCTCCATCTTAAACCTTTTGGCTGCAGAGTAAACTTCCTTGACCAGTTCCTTGTCTGCCTTTAGCCTGTGTTACACACAGAAGAAAAAGAGGGTGTCAATCATTAAGTTAAAAGTTAAGAATTTTGAAGATCAGGCGCAAACGGTCAAAGGCGCTACTAACTGGGCAGTGTAGGCATAGTTGAGCAAGATCTCTACAGCCTCCGGGTCCAAGTCCTCAAAAGTGACGTGTGAGACTCCATGAGGCTCATTGTCACTATTAAAGATCTCAAACAGGTAGGGACTGCAGCAAGCCAGAACAGCACGGTGAGCCATCAGCTCATGACCACACACCTGGACAAATGAAGAGAAAGAGGAAGACAAACCATTAGGATGTGTAGGGATTTCTTACAAAACATATTTAGTGTTTCAACATCAAAAGTAAACTAAGAGATTAACCCTAAATTTTGATTGAGAATGTCTATAATAAAAACACAACATGATCAATTGTGAAAAACAAAAGCCATTAGATTCCCTTGTGCCTCAATGGAAACATCTAAGAATCAGTTCTTGATTGGCTGCACATGTCTCAGAGGTCTGTACAATACAAATGGGAACACTTGACATATGAGAGCAACGGAAACATAAAAGGAAACATTGAAGTAAATACAAGAATTTTTTTCAAGGTTCCAAGTGACTCAGATGAATTGAACAAAGGACATACCATCCCTCAGACCTAGTGAACTATGCTGTATCTTAGAACCCTATATCTATACATAAAGTACAGCGTGTGATGTGTTTGCATTAGGCATACCTGGAGTCTAACATCGCAGAACTGACCACTCTTTCTCAGAGCGTTCATTTTGGCCACGGTGGAATCCAGAAAACTCTCATCCTCAAAGATCAAATAACCATTTGGAATCATCTTGGTGAATTTTGATGGTATGCCTGCAAAGGAAAGATAAAAATATTTATACTTATTTTTGCTCCGTAAAGCAATAGCAGCCAGCATGTTTGTCTTCTGCAATCTGTCCAATATGCTTTCAGCTGTGGAACATTGTAATAGCTGGCTTTATTAATTGTTGACCAGAAAGAGGATTAGGTGCCTGTAATGTGCATAGTGTGTTATAATCTGTCCTATGCATTAGTCAGGGTCTTACCTAATACAGAATAATGCAAATCCAGGGAAGCACCACTGCTGAGAGTAGAACAGGAACCAAAGGTAGGCAATAGGCAAAGTAGACTGAGATCACAGTAGAATCCAAGTCTTCTTCACTCGAGGAGAGGGATGGGAAGTTGCTAGAAGAAATGCCAGTTGACTAGACAGGCGTGAGCAGAAGGGAGAGGGGGAGCAGCCGCACCGACAAACTATCAGGCTTGAAGCGACTGTAATCAAGTCCTCGGAATCCCGTTGGCTATAGAGTTGTACTTATTCTGTGTTGGTCATACATTATAACCTAGGGGGGGGAAAAAAGGGGGGGACATAAGTTTTTTTTTTTTTTTTAAAGCGGAGAAAGGGCAAATGGCTCAATTTGAAACTGATGCCACTTGTTCTTGGCACCCATGCAGTGCAGTTCTACGTGACAACCATGCACACGGGGAAGGCAGTTGAGACAACTGCTCTCCCTCCTCCTCCTCCAACGTCATTCTAACAAGCCATTTTCCAAACATGCTGTAGAGCTCACAATGGTTTCATATTGCCTACATGTATACATACAAGATTCAAGAATAGAAGATAAGATTCAGGATACATGGGTCACTTCATCTGAGGAATTCAGGAAGAAAACTGGAACAGCCTTTTAATCCAAAACGCTCTAAACCACATAGCGTTTAGCATTGGTAGTTAATGTCCATACCACTGACACAACATCCCCCATTTAGCATTTTAAAATCTTGACACCTGCTGCTACGTTAGCAAGACCATTTAATCAAACTCCTGCCGTCAACTCTGTCTTCACTCTCTCTAAAGCAAGGCCACTCTAACTCTAACTTATGTGACAAGCCCCTCCGGCTGGCTCCTCCCTATAGGAATCCTTCGTTCAAAAATCGACCTATAAGGAAAATACAGGAGGGAACAACTTGGGACAGTGTTTCCACAGCCACAGAGTTATTCTATGCAACTACATGGCTTTATTATGAATTCTGGTTAGCCATCATAGGTAATCCATATTTCATGTAACCCTGGACCACAAGACACACCTCCACACTTGCATGTCACACCCAATAGAGATCCCATCTCTCTCCAGTTCAAGATACTTTATTCTGCTTATATAAGAGTTTGGATTTCACTAGCCGTCAAGCTTCAGGCATCTCAAACTGAGCCAAATAAAAACAAATCAGACTTGTTCCAATGAGACGATAACAAAAACTAACGCCATGCCTGTCCACCGCAACCCCAATGCCATCTGCAGTCAGAAGTTCAGTAAATAAATTACACTGCAATTTCAACAATTTTTTCAACATGCCATATGTGAAAAGAGAACAAGACAGACCACAACAGCTGCCCCATACACTGAAATGTTATCCACACGACATGTGATAAGGTTTTACTGGGTAGCCTGGCTTTGCGCAACTGTTCTGTATCCAACTTGCATGCAATTCTAACTCATTAGAAAAAGCTGTGATCTAATCAAGTGCTGCACATAAAATGTACTTGTGACTTTAGCTGCTGTTAGTGGCACATTTCCGCAGAAGTGTGTGAGTCATTGTGCGTCATTTTTTTAAGCAAAATCTTCTGGTTTGTGTGCAGAACTTACAACATTAGTACTAAGTCAATAATGCCTACTTTTACCTGTAACAGATAAAATTAGGTCTTTACTCCTCAAAGAAACATGTGACTCTTGTCAAATGTGGCTACATCAGTCTGTAGGGTAAAAAGGAATAAAGGAACTATGAAAAGTACACACTGAACATATTGACGTGTCACGCTGCATTTCTGTTTTGTGTTTGGCAAAGCAAGGCAGATGTGTAAAACTACCAAAATAAGACTGCTGGGAAACACTTCAGAGATTTTTAATGGGTAAATGTTCAAGCACGATAGCACATGCTAGAATACAGGCATAGTCTCTGTATTGCACTGACCAGCATTTAAAGCAATGCTGGCATGGAAAGCTATAATTCACCCTGTCTGCATGAGGATGGAGGAAACACTGACCCAGTTTTCAGTCGTTACGCAACATCTGGCAGAAGATTCTTTATGAAGGCTCAAAAGCTCAACTCCTCTACACAGCTGGGTCCAGCACGCTCGCTTGTGGCCTAGTTCCCCTCTCTATTCTCCACCTAGCACCCCACCAGGCAATCCGCACCCTCAGCTCACTAGATAATTCTTTAACAGACTTGCTGCCTTAATCACAACTGTGATTAAACAATAAACTTCTGTAAACTGATAAGACAATCTTGCGCCATTACTGTGTTACTCTGGGAACAAGCAAATGGCAATTCAGGAATGACATCTGGCAAAATGAAAACTGCTACACACTGACTATGTATTAACTAGTTGTCCTTCTGTAACCTATGGGCCTGCAAGATTCATCTCTAAAAACTACAATGAGAATGGACAATAACTGAGATCAGATCGGTGGCTGCACACATAGGAATTTAGGTATAGACCAAAATGACACACAGATTTGGTGAGCTGTAAATGTCGATTTATGGGAACACACTAAAAAAAAACAGGAAACAAAAGGAGAGAGGGCAAAGCAAAGGCACAAAAGAGAAAGAATGAGATTGTTCTCAACTTTGTCACAGAGGGTAGCTCTGAATCACAAATGAATGTGTTTTCCCTCTCCATTTTTCCATCTGATTAGTCAGGCACAAAAGTGCAGGTCTGCCACTGAACAATCAATGCTTGTTAGACACCCCTCCAGTGGTGAAGAGAGCGTTTGCTGGAGATTTCCCCCAGTTTTACAGTGTGGAAATGTATGCTTAAATTTAATACATCTTGGAATAATGGTGTGACAACAAAATAATGAAGGAGGCAGTTAACATTGTATTGGTTGTGTGTCCATAAAAAATACAAAAATCCACACCCTTGATCAAAGCAGTAGCAAAACTGATATCAATGCAAACGCAACAGATGCAACAGCACACTCTACAAAACAATGGAAAATATATCAAATTTGTAAAAATCTCCCACATTCAAAAACTCATTTTGATACCAATTAAGGAATAAACGGGAATATGTCTAGGCATGTCAATCAGACAGTAAGGATGAGTTATTAAATCTACTGGTTACAAAGAGACTGCTAAATGTTCCCCCCTCTTTATGAGATCATGCAGCTACCTAGGGATTTTTCCACGTGGATGCCAGCTTCAGAACTGGATCAAAAGCACAGTAGGTCAAATAATACTGTAGATTTAGTCAACCTGCAGGCGGGAAACACTAAGTCCTTAAGGAACTAGCAAACGTTAAGAATCAGCTCCACAATTTCCTTTTACTAGACAATCGATATAGTACAGCCAATAATGTTCATGAACACTATTGGCTGTACTATATGGACGTTGAAAAGTCGAGAACAACGGTGACGCGTCAGAATTATGTCAAGACTAGCCAGTCTTCTTTTAGATAGTCTTTGGTCACAGCTCATAAAATCTGACAATATGACACTAAATGGAGGGCGAGTAAAGGACAGGATGTACCCATGTTATGTTACCCCACCCAGTGGAAAAGTCGTACAATTGGCCACCCACTATATCGTATTTGTCTAACGTTATTCGCTGCAAAGCCATGTCATTCATCTGCCTGCCTCCTCCTCTGTAGAGTAAACGTAGGGCCATGATGTCTGGCGATATACCAAAGTCATTTAGCTAGTCTGGACACATATCCCGCCACCAGAAATTGGGTCAGGAACAAGAGCCCACCCACCCCCAAGAATCTGATTAACTCGGCTTTTACACGGATTACTAACGCGGACGATACAAATGTTTTAGCTTACAAGCGAGGTAACGCTAGCTGGAACTGGAAGCCAAGCAGCTAGCAACGTGACTAGAGATGGAGAGGTCTGGCACCCTCAGAAGCTAGTGCGTGTTAGCCTTCCAAATAGACACCCTGCTGTTTAACGTTAACATAGCTAGGATGGGGGAGCCATAAGACAGGCCCGCCGGCTTAATTCGTTAACGAATGCATCCGGTCGTTTCCCGTGTTCGTGCTCAACCAGCGCAAGAACTAGTTTCACAGTTTTGGCTGGCAATATTCGATAAATATCCGTGTCATTAATAAATGTTACCGCAAGCTGGATGAGGAAAACGGCGGTTTGTGTGACATTGTCGGCGCCCGTAACGTTAACGTTACAAGAGGCATTTCCAGCTGTAAAGGTCAACTAAAGAATGGCGGTCACAGTAGCATCCACTGTAACAAACGACAAATTTAACGGTTTATCCACATTTGAACAGCTAACGTTAACGTTACTTGACAAAGACGTCAGTATCATTTCCTCTATAATTTTGAAAACAGAAAAAAATCTTACCTGAGGCGTTTGACAACAAACGATATTAGACATATTTAATGCGAATTCAGAGTTGGTTGGTTCGGGTTAGAAGAAAGATGCAACGCGGCTACAGGCACGGCTTGTTGGGGAAGTAGTAGTTGGTGTCTGATCTCTCTATGTAGTGGATACACGTCCACTCTCCGTCTAGTCTTCACTAGTTCTGGTGGGCGGTTGGTAACGTGAATGCGCGATCCCGACAAAACCTGTGACAACGCCGCGTCACTGTGACGTAAACAGAGGTGGGCGGTCTTATGCTGCGTTCCAGGCAACTCGGAACTAGAAAAACTATCCTGGAACGCCCCTTGAAGTCGGATTTCCTACTTGTGAACTTGGAGAAAAAATTTGTACCCCGACTTCACGAGTAGCAGCCGAATGACGTTACAAAACAATGTCAGCGCCCATGGAGGCACGCTATTGTTAAAAATGCCAAAACGTTAGGAAGTGTAACCGACAACATTGACTTCAGGGCTACCAACTTATTGCCAGAAGGGGTAAACAGAACTTGTAGGCTAACGTATGGGCTATTTATTTCAGTTGTTGGAGTGAAACTGCCATCCTTTTAATTAACACCTAAAGCACTGCTGAGGGTGCAACTGTGTGTACGCTTTATGTCACGGTCACCCATGATTTTCGTTCACTTTCGGTGTCATGCACCACCGTGCACCTGGAACGCTTTGGTGTCGGAATTCGGAAGTTTCAACTGGGAAATATCCCAGTTCCGACCAGTCTCGAACGCGCCATTATAACGCCTACTCTAAAGGTGATGAAATCCAGGATGCAATACCGTGCTATGCTAATATGACCGTCATCTATATATATATTACACACACTATAGCCTGCTTCAAAAGTTTGGGGTGACTTGGAAATGTCCTTGTTTTCGAATGAAAAGCACATTTTTAAGCAGTCATACAATGATTGCAAAAGGATTTTCTAATGATCAATTAGCGTTTTAAAATGATAAACTTGGATCAACAAACATAATTTACCTTTGAAAGACAGGGCCGATGGTTGTTGATAATGGTCCTCTGTGCGTATATAGATATTCCATTACAAATGAGCCGTTTTTAGTAAAAAATAGTCATTTACAACATTTGCAATGTCTTCACTGTATTTCTGATTAAGTTGATTTTATTTAAATGTACAAAAATGTGCTTTTTCGAAAACAAGGTCTCCAAGTAAACCCAAACATTTGAACGGTAGTGCATGTAATAAAAATAAGTAATTTATAGTAAAAATAAAATCACTTTAAAGAAGCACTTTTCTAAGAATTATAGTTTACCAACATTTGAATGTGAATCTAGGCTACATAGTATTATAGTAATGGTATACACACAGTTAGCAGTTAAAGAA
>JAPMOB010252161.1:13574-39544 GCA_029875015.1 Lepomis gibbosus
AAAAAAAAAAAAAAAAAAACCTCAATAAAAGTCCTTTATTCGTAATTCAATTCAAGTGGTAATGGCTCCAGTGAGTGTTATCTTTTTATACAGTGGATTATTTTTACTGAGGCCTATGTGTAATAACCTTTTTAATTTTGTAGTTGGTTAACATGAAGCAGATGTTACCTTCTTTAAAGGCTGTGTGATAATTTAAATTATAACAATGCATCATATGTTGCGAGCCCATTAATGGTTTTGTGTGTAAAATTTAATTGACTAATAACTATAGATATCAAATAATTAGTGAAGTAGGTGTAAGCCACATAGCAAAATGGAAATAACTTAGTAAAGTGCAAACCCCTCAAAACTGTAGGCTACTTAAATAGGCTACCTTCTGTTTTTCAGTTAATTGTTTGCCTCATGATGTTTCCAATGTTATCTTTCCTTTCAATCAGTAGTTAGGAAAAAACTATAAGATTTTAGATCTATGAAGTAGTTAAGTTTGCCACAGTGGAAAATATTCTATTACAAGTAAAAGTGCAGCCTTCAAACTTGTCCTTAAACAAGTCGTCTATTGGCAGTAAAATGTATCAGTAAAGTATCAACAATGAAAGTAAACTCATTGCAAAGTACAGTAGGCTATAATTTGATTAATGCCCAGAGACTTTGGGAGATTCACATGCGTTCAGATCAGGTGAAGGTGAAATATAAGAAAACAAAAAATAAAGTTCAGACAGAAAATGAAATGAATAAGGAAATTGTGATATCATCAATATATTATGACATTGGCTTTATACTTTTTAACACAATAGTTGCAGTTCCAATTTTGATCTTAAGAGTGAGGTCAGAGAACAGGTGAGCTACAAAACCGGCCTAGTAGGACACTTCAGCTGGCTGGAAGCTTGCTGAGTAAAGTCCACTTGGTCCTGGGTCTAACATGGACCCAGCATTTCTCCCCTGCCTTTTGCTTGTCATGTCTGTAAGGAATTATCTCTTTTCCATTTTGTGTCTTCTGTGTTTTGAATGCAGTAGCCACTCAATTTATGCTGTCATATTCTCCTCTATGTGTGTCTGTGGGTCATGATAGCACACCGGAACGATCACCATTCCATAAGTCATTTGATGTCCATTAAGAAGGAACATCCGGGCTCATCCCTGTCCACTACTACACACAGACGTCATCTAGAGGAAGAAGAACCCATTCATCTGTCTTGACTCAAGAGCTTAGTACTACCTCACTACGTCAGTAATTAGATTACAGGATAAGAATCGTTTCAGTACCAGTGTGTCAGCCAGCCTTTGTATCTGCACAAGGAGTATGTGTGTGCATGTCTGTATTCATCTACATGTAATGTTGCTTGTGAAAACCTGGCACCAAATGAAACTTGGTGAAAGCAGCACAAGAGCATTTGGCCACAGCCCTGAAAGCACACTGACCATTGTGTTGAAAACCACAGTGATAACAACTAAAGCCCGGGGTCCAGTCAATACAGATTATGTTTATCAACACAAAGGAATCTCTTCATAACAGTTCTGGTGCTGGTATTATTACCACAACACGCTGTATCCGCGTGGAGGTGACATTCCTGAGAAGGTTAAAGAAGGGATTGCTGGCTCATGGCAAGAAAATCACTGGCTGGTTTCCAAGGATAGCCACCTGCATCATATTTCACCTGTATTTCTTTTTTGTAGCTAAGTCTATGTGCCTGAACTGTAGAGCAGGAACCCCCATACAGATGGGCCAGGATAACAATCAGCTTTAAGGTCATATCACCAAGGATGTTTTCAACAAAACAATTGGAAGTAAGATACAGTACTGTACATGCCATCACTGATACATCAAAATGCAACTTCCATGTGATTGTCAAACAGATGCCTATAAAGTTATTATTCAATATAAAAACATTTGGATGATATAAAACTAATGACCAAATCAGCACATCTCCCATCATCATAGGGTGTCTTTGAATAATCACTGCAATTTTTGTCTTTGCAAAAGCTCTTTTGGGCTGTCTGACTGCAGCCGTTCCCTGACCGTCCGATAAGCTGACAAGCAGTCAGTCTGTCTCCTCAGCACACTGTCTCAAGCCTCAGAAAGAGAAGTGGTGACTACAGCTGATAACATGCAACCAGCTGATCCAGCCTGACTCATTAGTTTCTTATGCAGGGGCTTTTAGGAATTGAATCAGGATCAAAAAGTGGGAAAGAAACTAAAGAAACTGACAAATGAAAAATTGGTATACAGAGTAATATACATATACATAGTAATATTACAACTTTTAATTTTTGTTGAGACTGTGGCAGAGGGGTGGGGATTTAACTGTGGTCGTTTCTGAAATGGTAATTTGTGGTATTCCGCTTGTTTTCCTTTTATATGAGTGGATAAAATACCATGAACACTTTGATCCTAATTCAATCTAGCGACTGCCCAACAACAAAATCATTAATACATCTGAAGTAGTTTAAATATGAATTGTACAATATAAAAGTCACAAAAATATATTATTTGTAGCACAGCTGTTGAATAAGATTATCTTCAGCTATCCAGCTGTTGGCTGTATTGTGTCCACCCATGGATATATTATATACTAAACACAGAATCTGAAAAGCTTACTACAAAATCTGTAAAAAGTTGACTGCAAAATCTGTTGTGAGAGTTAATTTTGAGGTTTTCTGCAAAGGTTTGGGTTCAAGGAAAGGGTTCAAACCAAGTTTGAAAGATACTGGCATAAGCAAAAGCACCAACCCGCTGTCTCTAAATGGTACACTCATTTACTATACAAGTAGTGTGGCTGAAACTATTAGCCATTCAGCTAAAACCCCTCTCTTGCGTACATAGAAATTCCTTATCTGTCCTAAAATGCACACATACAGCAGAGCCGCTGCACCAGTGCTGTCATAAAAACTGTCCTTACTATGGAAAAACAAAATCACAAAAGGAGAAACTTACATTTTTCATATCACATCATTTTCTTTCACCTTTTTCCAGAACCTTGACATTCACTGAAAGATACATTTCTGATGTCAGACCGTATTCTCTGAAATTTGTATATTGTGGGTTGTCATCCCCTCATTTCCAAATGTTATTTGCAGCACAGCTTCTCTTCTACATCAGTACACATGGCCTCACACCAGTACTTTATGGTCAGCATTTTAACTTTGTAACAGAAAATTTGGTTGTGTTTTTGTCAGTATCTTTAATGAAAAATCTTAGCCTTGCTGATGTTTTTATCTCTGACTTGTTATTATTGAATATTGAATCAGCTACTGAAAGCTGTGTGGGTGTGGCCATTGTCTAATTCCAACACAAAGGACACAGCCTTCATTTGCTGACTCATCTTGTAAACTCTGGCGCCCCCTTCATTCTTTTATTCTACAGAGATTTGTTCAGTGAGGTTGCATAAATGAGTTCTGACAAGGACACTATGAATATTTTAGGTATCTGGGCTCAACAATAACACATGGCTGGTACTGCTGTGTGGATGTTGTTAAAACAAGCAGAAGGTTTAAGTCTTGTGGAGAACTGTGGGTGACACTGCAATGTTGAAAAACCTGCTTAAAGAAATAATGCCAGTGATGGCCTTACCAGCTATTTACTGACTTATTATTTGGTAAAATATGACAGCATAAAAATAGTTTATTTTAGTTCACATTAGTTTAATTCAGTAAAACTTATTTCATTTTGCATTGTATTGGATTAATTTGTAAAACATTTCCACATCTTTCTGCACTTAATTCTTCTGTCAATGTGGTAAATACAATATTTACAGCATCCAAATTGTACGTGCCTCCGTAGTCCTCTCCCTGGGACACTGAAAAATGAGAACAGTGCCACGTACGTGTGTACTTACATAGTCCTCTGATAAGGTACTGATAAACTGTGAAACTCATTAAGTTAACCTTCTCATGACAGAACAATGACATTGACAAAACAGAGGCATGGGGTTTCAGTGGGGCTAGTTCAAAGGTGAGAGTGCTGTGTCTTTTTAATTTAGGCATCCAAGTTGTGCCCTACTTTATGGTCTATGAGGTCTGAGACATCACACTAGTTATGTGTTAGAAGCATTCCAGAGAATCTGAATTATTTCCTAAGAATCCAGCCTGTTATGTTTTGTTAACACAGATATGATCTGTGCTCCTCCTTTTTAATTCTGTTTCTTAAAATAGAATTGCACCCAGTGTAGAAATTAAATATGTTGTGTGCCTCATGACAGTTCAGTCAATATTATCTTTACTTTTACTATTACTTACTATCTTACTATTTTTTATAAGATAGTCTTACACACTGTCATAGTTGTCCTGCATATTGCTCTCCGTGTTTGTGCATGGCGGTGTATCTTGTTTGTACCTTGTTTTTATATCTGGTAAATCTGAGATGTCAGCTGGATAATCTGGACAGTAGTTTAAATTAGAAGAGACTTCACCTAATCTGAGTAAACGATAACAATTTATTGACATTAAAGGGGGTGCTTAAGCCATAGTGGTATGGAACCACCCCCAAAGGAGTCTAGACACTGGTGGTGGTGATGAAGGGATGAAGAAATGCTGAAGATCTAGATGTGATGAGGAGTGAGGACCTCTGCTGAGCTTGAACTGGGCCTGAATCTGATGAGCGCAAGGTGAATGGGCTGAAGGAGGGCAGCAGCAATTTTGAACTGAAAAGACAGCTGACAGCAGCAGAGAGGAGAAGAGATTTTAAGGTTTGACAGCAACATGACAGCTACATGATGGAAATTGGGACAAAATCTGAATCTGGTAATCTAATGAGTGAAGGCCCATGGTCAGCTGTTCAGAGAAATAGGAAGAGAGAGAGATAATTTTTAATTTTTAACATTTTAATTTTATTTTTTATTTAAACACACACACAAACTCACTTTTACTGTTTTATTTATTTTATTTTATTTATTGAAATAACTGCATGAAATGAATTCTTCTTTTGTATTATCTTTTAAGCTTTGGCAATATTGTCTTTTACATTAATATTAATAAAGCAAAATTGAACTTGAATTGAATTGAGAGAGAGAGAGAGAGAATCAGATAGTTGCAAATGAATGAAGCATGAAGATAGTCTTTCGGTTGAACTTGGTTGAATGATGAGCTTCATATAACTAACAGTCAACACCTTGCTGTAACTGATAATTGTGACTAGAGCCACAAAGGCTCACTGTCATGAAACACCTCTCTCTAGTCTTTCCCACAGAACTGTGCCAGACTGTCCTCCAGCCCCCACAGGAGGAAGTGTCACAAGAGTACTGCATGCCTAGCTTTCTGTCACATGTAAGTACAAAAATCCCTCTCAGACACTCTCTTTCCCACCCTCCTGTTGTCTGTCCCTCTCTTAGGAAGTGGGTCAGTTTGTTGGATTAAAATACTTGGTTAGTGGAACGCTGTGCTGCTATCTTGACCTAAGCTAAGTGTTGAACTGATCTCTCTGGAGGGCACACTGTCTTCCTGTAAGTGTAGTAGGTGCTAGGTGAAACAACAGTCTGTTCTGTTTTGATTAAAATACGGCATTAGCCACACTGTCTTTCTTTCTCTAGTCAACCAGAACCCACCTGCTGTCATACTCTGTTTCTAATTATCTTTGCTAACAAGGAAGTATTTCTACTTCTACCAAATACAAAATACTGTATTTTCCTGTGTTGAATAAGTGTGAGGAGCAAAGTTTTGCATGAATAATATTTGCACTGAATTTTAATTTTCTTCAGTTGTATTTGCTGGCACAAGTTGAATAAACCAGCCAAGTGACTACACAAAACCCCTTTGGACACTCACATGTGACTGTGGTATGTTATGTGTGGTATGTATGTTGTGTTGTACAGACAGGTTCAGAGGTCATGATCCTTGAAACCCAATTGCATCAGGTCTTGCCCTTTGACTTCTGCATTTACACAATGATGTAACAGTACCAGGCTATAAAGAATGTCATATCAAAATCTCCAGTAATGATTGATTGATGCAACTGTGTTTGAGTGTGTGTGTGTGTATATGCAAATAATTGGATGTTACATAAATGATTTAAACAACGCATGACCTAGATAATTCCAATCACTGGCTGCTCCTTTCTGTTCCTCCATTCCATTTTGTCTGCCTCTCATCTTTTCATCCTTTTCATCCTTTAGCCTATGATTCTTCCCTTCGCTCTTTTTGTGAATAATGCATGAAGTGTTGACGATTTGTTACATGCTCATTTCTTTGAAACACATAAATAACATCAGTCATCCTTTTAACTCAATATATAGCCAATATTGTAATCTGATGTAGTCTCTCACTGAATTCTCTTCTCTTTTCCTCAAGACTGACAGGACTATCTCAGCTGAACTCGTAACAACTCACACATATTGCACAGAGCCAGGAGCAAGTGTTGATGTGAATTTCACACAAGAAATACCATTGAATTTTAAAAGCTCAACATCAGCATCAGAGACATCACATGGAAGCCTCAAGTCAATACAAGAGGAGCAAACACAATATATCATTAAAAAAAACTGATGTTCACCGGACTACAATTTTCTCTATTCCCACATGCACAGCAGATTCCTCTGGGTTTTGTGTTTACTTCAGGGCAAGTAGCAGCTACACCAGCTCCCCGCTTCTCAGAAGGGACACTGTAGCTCTAATCATACTTTAAGGCTCTCATCACCTCTTGATCTTTTCCCTCTTTGCTCGGACTGCTTTTATAGTCATAAGAGTCTGCTGTGTAAATGGCAAACTCATTGCTTTTGTAAAGATATACCTATATATTCCCATTATCTGTCTATTTGCATCCTCAATGAGGTACAACATATATGAATACTTAAATTAATTAAGGTGTATCGCCTTATTTGCTGGTTTTTGATTTATTTTAAAAGCTGAGAACCTTTCTGTGATATGTCGAATGTTTTTACAAAGTATAACCTTTGATGTCAATTCCTCTGTGCCTTTCATAAAGCAGTTTTAATATCTCACAGATTTCCTCTTAGCACACTTTTCCCATGCGACAGTGGGTTGTTGAGAAAAGCAGCCAGCAATACCTAATTAGTTATGTACCAACAGCCAGCTCATCACACAGCCACTCAAAGCGCTTTTACACTACCTTGCATTCACCATTTACTCACATTCATACACTAAGTGTTCAAACAGAAACTAACATTCACACACTGGTGAAAGAGCCAACATGGGCAATTCGGGGTTCAGTATCTTGGGCAATGACACTTTGACATGCAGCCTGGAGGAGCCAGGGATTGAACCGCCCACCTTCCAATTAACGGGCAACCCACTCCACTGCTTATAGGTAAGATGCAGATATTCACATTCAATGTAATATAATGATGATTTGAACAACTACTATGATAAGTAAACAAGCAAGTAAATCATTATTCTGTTCACACTACTGTTCAAAGGGAATGTTCCACTGTTTAATAAGTGAGTCATTTCCCCAGAGTGCTGACTACTGGGGCCTAATGCTGATGTTGCAATAGGATTTTTCTGTGTTTGACCTGCTGAGGGGGTTATCCCTGAAACAGGTGGAATTGAAATGTAACCTAGATAACATCATAGGTCAAACTTCAAAAGTGCAGACAGGCAAACACAACTCAAGCAAATGTTGTGTGCACATGCATGGCGTCAAACAAAATAACACACATCTGCACACAGTCAGTCAGTAAGATTCTCTTAAATGGCTTAACTTTTAACCAGAGAGGAAACCTTGCATCACTTTGACCCCAGTCACATTTATCCAGTTATAACCAGAGTTATTGGCAACACACCATGCGTGACAATGGAAGAAATACTTTATTAATCCCAGAAGGACAAATACTTTACACATAAACCATCAACAGCAACATAGTCAACTCATACATGATTTACACAGATTAACTGTAGAAGTCACACATTTAACATTCTCATTACACAGGCCAGAGTTGTATCAAAGTGCTGCTGGCACATTAGTACTTAAGTTGTACCTGAGATTCAACTATATCATTTTAACTTATCTAAAATGGAACATTTTAGATTTTCTACTGATAAACAGGAGAAATTATGTTGGGCTTCGGTAAATAACTTCAGAGTATGGTCTAGACCTGCTCTTTATGAAAAGCGCTGTGAGATAACTGTTGTTGTGATTTGGCACTATATAAATAAAATTGAATTGAATTGAATTGAAATTATTGGACACAGTCACATTTTGAGGTAAATGGCAAGAGCTTCAGAACAGAGTGGCAAAATAAGTAAGTCTGATGCTTCTATTTCTACATTTTTCTCAAATTCATTGTCTTTATTTGTTAAAGTTTGGGGGATTAACTGAGCACGCAGATGATGTGGAATTATAAGAGCACTGAGCAGTGCTGTAATAGTAGAGACCATGACATTTATAGTACAGACTAGAGAGAAATAATTAATTGTGGAGTTGTGGAGAGACTGGAGTGCTAATGTATGTGTCAATGGATATGTGGTAGTTCTCTGTCTATGTTGTTTATGTTTTAGAGATCTTTGCAGATAGCTAGTGTGAACGAACAGATGGTTAGCATTCTGTTTGAGACCCATACCCAATAAAGTGACATAAATGTTTCCTGTTTAAATTTAGCAGCCCAAACTGAAATAAAGACAGCGACCTTGATCATATGTCTGCACTCTCTGCACATTCAAGTACATAATGTTGAGACCATGTACTTATACTGGAAAATTTCAGATCTTCCTTCCGCTGTTGTGTGATTCCAGCAGCTTCTGTTTTTGTCTTTGACATCTGAGATGTGTTTTGTTATGGCACCAACAGCAAATTTCAGCAGTAGTCCACCATGGCAGACCATAATATTTCATTCATAAACTGGATCATAGCAAATCCATGTCTGTCTTGCTCTATATAGCACTGTACATGATAACACAGAATTGAACATGGCACAACGCAAAGTACGAAAACATTGCATTTAGGAAAATAACATATTCATGAATCATTACATAACAATCTTGTGCAATCTTATATAATAAGCATTGCATATTGTCAGTAAGATAGAAGCTATTTATATATATGAAAGACATAGCTGATATCACAAGCAACATGCAAGTCTGAGAGAGGTTGTCTGATTATTTACTTGCGATATATTAAAAAGTGTAAAAGAAGTCTGCCCAGAATAAATATAATTAGAACTAAAAACATTCAAAGTAATCAGAAAGAAGAAGACAGAGGAATAATTGTATGGGCGAGACAGCAACATGAGGTGCTTCTTAAGCATTCATTAATAATGCAGGTTCTTCAGATGGAGTGGCTTCTGTGAAAATAGTCCCATGCTGTGACTTGGTTCCACAGTGTATCTTTCTTAAGGTCACATACCAGCCATGAAGAGCAGTATTGATATTTTGACCACAATCCTATGTTTTGGCCAAAAAACAATCACTCACTTTTTACAATCCTTTTTTGGCCTTCCTAAAGATCTAACCAAGCTGTTTTCATGTTAAATAGAATAACTACAGACAAACAGGACTCACTGTGACGCTGAGCACAGGTTGCAGTTGTTGAGTTGAGGTCAGCTGGAACTATTATGTTTTCTAGGTCAAGGTTTTGTTTTTCCATTATACCCAGCCAGTTTAATAGATGTTGTTGCTTACAAAAAAATAAACCTTTTACAGTTGAACCTAAAGAAAACCTCTTGTTGAGGTAATATAGAACTTTTAAACCTTTGACTGCACAACACATGCAGTATTGATGACTGCAGGCCACAGAGTAAATGGCTCTGCCACTCAAATGTGTGTTCCTTTTAAGAGAGAAAACTCAATGCTGTTTATGTATAAACAAACAACAGTCATGGAAATGATGTAGAATAGATACATTTCTGGTTTGAGCCAAATCCCACAAAAAAAGTGCATTTTGTTTGAGGATCCTCTGCCACCAGTTTCCACAATCAGTGGACATTTGGATAATCTTCTGTCTTCGGCCTGCATATAGATGCATGGAGATGGAGCGTGGTCAAAACACTTCCAATAAATGTTGGACACAGCTGATTGAAGTTTATACTGGAAGTATTTGTGAAACTGTGAAAACAGTATATAAGATATATAGAGAGAACACAAATCAGAAACAATGATATTACATAAACCAGAGTTAGACCAAAGGTAAAAAAAAATAAATAAGTATAGTAATTGGAATCAGAAATGTAGGCTGTCACATTTTATTGCACTTCATTCCAGGAAGAAGTAGCACCAATGAAAGATCAACATTACAGGACAGTACAGTATGTCCCCATAGCATGTACAGCACAGCAATTACTTTAGTAAGCATACTTCTCCACAAAAGTACAATACATAACATTTAGGAATGTTGCATTAGCAAAACAAAATTCCTGAGGTAAATGTGGGTTGGTTTCTGTATAATATGAAGGCGAGAGGGAAAAGAAAGACGAGGGGGTGATGAGTTAATTGAGGTAGAGATTAATGGAGGACATACTGGCACTAATGTAATGCCAGATAAGGAAGTTTACCTAAATTGTCCATAAGTGACAGATTAATGACATGAACAAAAAAAGTGTCACAGAAGAGAAGGTTAATGATGAAAGAAACATAATATGTAAACATGGAAGATAGATGGATAGATTCTTTCTTTACTTTTCAGTGCTCCTCCTGTCATGTGTCTTGCAGCCAAGGACGCATGCTACAGCATACATGCTCAGCCAGTTCAGGAATAAATCCTTGGCTTTCATTGATGACCAAGGTCACCGAGTTTATATCTACCTGGAAGGAATGGCTCAATATGCTGTCATACCAGCAGGAGCAGAGCTTGCCTGTGTTGTCAGTTCTTTGTACTATTTTAGTAATGATTCATTTTCTGAAACAACAACAAACAAGAGATATCACCAGCATGTAAAACATTCATTCTGTCACACTGACCTGCATACTGACCCACATACACACACACATACAACAGCACCCAGTCTGATTAGGAAAATCTGCAGTGACCTTGTCAATACGCCTCTCCCCACATATAAGTGTGCGCTAGCCTACATCACAGTGTTACCATGGTGAAACATTAATAATCTGAAAGCCATACACGTGAGTTTCTCTGGTACCACTGAGGTAGACAGGGTGGGTATTTATATTTGTCTTCCAAATACAGTATGTAAAGTAGGCTATTTGTTCCATATATTTTACAACATTGTTTTGTTTTGTTTCAGTGTTTGCACGTTATTTTAAGTGTTTCTGTGGCTGTGGCTGTGATTAATTACGCTTATTTATCTGGAACATTTGAGCCACACATTATCACACCAGATGAAACCAAGGAAAGACTAATGGGGTCATTATGGAGAGCTGTGGTAGGAAATATTAGAGAAACATAATTTATTAATTTAGATCAAAGAAATGTACCTAATTTAGATAAAACATGTATAAATCTCATATCCCATGTTCAGCCTCCCCATCTGAAATTGTAGCTCTAATGCAGATTTTGTTTTTAATAATCCAGTGCATGTAGAGACTTTGCTGTCAAATGTAGGTTACACAAGGTGACACCTTCAAGCATGTTAATATTAAACTCTAGACTTATTAAGGCCCCAATTGTAGTTTTCTATTAACTTTATGTATTGTTCTCTCACAGTAGACAAAACAGCCCAGAGGAGCAATCTTTAACTATCACAAGTTAATGGTTTCTTCAAGGAAAACTACAAGCAGGTAAGCTCAATCTAAAACACAAGTAAAATTTTACCCTAAAACACAATAATTTGTCACATTTTATTTCTGTCCAACTGGTATCAGTGTCCTAGTATCTGAAAACATATTTAGTTTTGTCATAGCATATGCAGCTAAATAAAATATTTAGCATCAACAATTATGAAGACACATATGCTACATAGTTAATTCAGATACTATTTACTAGGGCTGAACCCCAATAGTCGAAGATTCGATGCTTCAATGGGTGGAGCCTGATTCGACTGTCAGTCTCACAGTCGAAGCTTCGCAGTTAAACTGGATCATGCCATTTTGGCGATATGGGGTTGCTCAACATCTGATTTTACATATAACTACCAGTATTCTCCCAATAAGTTAATATACAGCCTATTAAAATATACATTTTAATGTTTAATCCTGTAAATAAACATCTAAAAAGAAATAAACTTTCAATAAATGTTTTAAAGTGCATGAATAAATCCCAAATTGTAACACTAACCCTCGGTCGCATATGTAGGCGTAGCGTGTATGTGTGCAGTGGCAGAAGAGGAACGGAAGGAGACAGAGCGCCAGCTTCACTGTAGTACCGAGTTGTCCGCACGTTGCGGGGCTTTCAGATAATTTATCACTGTTGATGAACCGCACAAAGAATATTATATCGTTTTTAAACAGCCAGCTACTTGAAATAATCCCGTGATGAACCGCGATGTGCATTTAGTTGCCAGGTGCATGGCATGCACACAAAACTCAGCTCAAGGCCGGTGAATGGCAGGCGAGAGAGAGTGAAAATAAGCCTCAGTTTAGCTGGAAATTTACAGTTCAAGTTGAATGAATAGATACTGCAGCTCTGCAGCTTCTCAAGATTAAGGGGGAAGCTCTGAAGTGACAGAAAAATCACAGCAAATCTGCCTTATAGGAGAAGAACAACAAACAAGCATTGACGCTTATGTTAACGTTGTTAGAATTTTTTGTAACTTAAGACATAGAACACATGAAGTCAAAGGAATGCCATCTACTTATTACACACAGAGTTTATTCAACTATTCATTAGTTTTAGCTTAATGATGCTGTTTTGACCAACGATAGTGTATTGATTACTGACAAATTTGAAAATGACATTCACCTCTCCTCCACTCTGTAGGGCCTTTGGGTATATGCAGCAGCCTAGGCTGATACAGCGAGGACGGCGTTACAGCCTTAAAAGACGGAAGAATTAAGGAGAGGGGCATAGGAAATGGCAGCGGAGCGAGAGAAGGGAAGCCAGAGCAACGAGGGTAATTGCCGCATAGAGAACACACAGAGGCCGAGTGTGGACTTAGGTGGACATGGTCAACCACGCTGCTGAGGAGTTGAACCTTTTGGGTAGACGCAGCAGCCCAGAGCTACAAAGAAGATGTGTCAGAAGTGAGAAGGGGCCATTGGGTAGTTGCGTGGGGAAGGACGCCGTAGGAGACACTGGGAGGGGTAGGAATTCATTTCCTCCTCCTTCTCAGTGAGTAGCTCTCCCATGCCTTTTTCGTTGGCTACTCGTCGTTTATAGTGTGCCTAGTGGACAAGCTGTCACCTTTTCTTTTGTGTTTTAACTTATAGTATTTGAAGAGGCGAGCCTATTGCCGCCAGAAAGACTCCCAGTCCTTTCTGAAATGGTAGCCTATTGGTGTCACGCCACAGTTGAACAACCAGTAGTTTTTGCTTATGTAGCGTTATTCATGTGTGGTTTGGGTTTTGATTTATGTTTTGTCTTGCATGTGTGATTAAGTTGTTTTCTTGCGTATAGTTTCTATGTTAGTTTTATTTCTTATAAATTATTGCTGAAGAAGACCTATTTTGGAGGGTGTACTGTGTGTAACTCCATAACTGCCGTGAGCATATTGTTGTTTAGGCTGCTGCTGGCCACTGTGGAACCACGCTAAGAAAAGGAGCGAACACTGAGGAGAAATGGACAGTAGACGGAGAGCCAGCGGACTGAAGGATAAGATTCAAGGGCAGTGACTATGAGGACTTTGATGGATTCAGGCTTGGCCCTTGACCCTTACTGAATGTTTTTTCCTAGATATTTTAAAGTTATTTTTAAAAACATTAGATCACTTAACTGCTTTATTCTGTTTAACTTGGACATGGCATTCTTTGGTTAAAACCATAAGTACTGGTCTGAGCCTCATTTGTTGTCTGGTGCAGCCTGTTCCCCAGCAGAATCCAACCTAAATTCAGTTTTATTATTTCTGTTTACATAGTCATTTAACTAGTCGTCATTTAACAAAAACACAGGGAGCAGAGCACCTCTAAATCTAGTGAACCTGAGACAACAAATGACTAACAAGGTGTAAGGAGTATCAGTGGTAAGCTGATCCCTAGCCCAAATCTGCAAACAAATCACTTAGTTCTAACAGGAAGTTTTCCCGACTCTCAGTAAACACGACTACTTTAACCGGCAACACACTGTAATTTTGCTTACAGCTAACGAGGAGAAGCCTCATGGCCAGTCTCACAAAATAAAACTACCATTCATGTGATAGCAACTAAGTGGCAACAGAAGACATACACAGGACTCAAAACAGTGATCAGCACAGAGGCAAACTACATAGTAGTGGTGTTACGGGAGATCCGAGGTCTGTCCCATTGTCTTTCAAAGCGACAGTAAAACTGGTTCAATTTGTTGGCAAGCCGTGAGTTGTTCATGGAGTGGGGGATTTAGGTTTGTAGCTGGTGATCTGTCTGAAGCCTCTCCAGACAGGAGAAGAGTCATTTTTTGAGAACTGGTGTTGTAGTTTGTCACAGGTATTGTCATTGTTATAACTCACCCTGGTGCATGTTGGTATACTGCTGTCCTTAACAGAAGCTGATGTAGGATGTCACAGTCTCTGTATACTCATCCAGTTTGTTGGTAGCAGTCCTGAAAACATCCCAGTCAGTGCAGTGCAAACCTGCCTGGAGGTCCTCTACACTTTCCTCGGTCCACAGGTTAGATGTCCTCACCACAGGTAACATCATTTTAGTTTCTGTCTGTATACAGGAATCAGGTGGACCATGGCTTGGTCAGAGTAACCCAGTGAAGCCTTGGGGGATGGCGTGATAGGCACTACTTACTGTGGTATAGCAGTGATCCACATTTTCTCTTCTCTGGTTGGATACTGAACTGTATGTATTTGAGGAGTTCTTGGCTGAGGTTTCCTTTGTTAAAGTCACCAAGAACTAGGAGTCCGGTAGTGTCTGCTCTACCCACAGTATCTGGTTGCTGTGCTTCCTTCACGTTGGCCTGTGGTGGAATGTAAACACAGAGCAGAAAGTAGCTAGCAAACTCGCGGGAAGAGTCTGCGAAGGTTCTCAGTCATCCAGGTCATATTTATCCAATGAAGGTTGAGGTCAAGGTTGAGATCAAAACATCACCATCTTACCTGCAGACAAAGGAAGATGCACAGTAGTCCTTAACACAGTGAACTACCAGGACAAAGTCAACACACTACTAATGGACACAAACACATATGAGACATTAATATGGGACCCAAGCAACGGGTACAAGAAGAAGGCCATAGAATGTCTACAACAACTTTAGAAAGAAAACTCCACCACCCGGAACAGTATTACTGTTTGAATCCTGGAGAAACCATTCCTTGCAGATATGGACTACCCAAAATACACAAAGAAGGAGCCCCACTCAGGCCAATGATCAGCGGCATTAACTCGGTCACCTACAAAATTGCCAAATGCATATCTACCATCTTAGCCCCTTAGGTTGGTAACACACCTCACCACATCCAAAACTCCATTGATTTTGTAAAGAAAGTTCGAGGACTGAAACTGGACCCAGATGAAACCATGGTGTCCTATGATGAGACTCCCTTGTTCACCTGCATGCCCCACCATGGAGGCAAAAGAATCGGTAAGGAAACTGCTACTACACGACCCCACCCAGGACAGCAGCACCAGACAGGAGGATTTTCAACAAACACAACATCCCTGTGTTTTTTAAACCCAAGACCACACTAAGACCGATACTGGTACACCCCAAAGACCGCACACCCAAACACAAGAAAAGCAATATGCGATCCAGTGCAGTGAGGAATGCATAGAACTGTACATTGGGGAAACTAAGGGTAGGGCTAACTCCTCAGGTCAAGACTCAGTTTATTTACATCTGAAGGATAAAGGACACTAGTTTGAGGATCACCAGGTGCACATTTTAGACAGAGAAGATGGATGATTTGAAAGAGGTGTCAGGGAAGCCATTTACACCCAAATTAAAAAGCCGTCGTTGAACAGAGGAAGGGGCCTACACCACCACTTTTCCCCCACTTACAATGCTGTTCTTTCATCACTTCCCAGGAAACTAAACAAGGATTTCCTCTTGGCCTCAGGTGAAGATACCAACGATGGTTGTTCAGACTTGGTGGCTCTAACGACCATGACGATAGCTGAGTTTCCCTACGAGTCAGTCAGAACTGAAGAAGTCTCTTGGATGAGAGACGAAACATCTTCTAGTTTCTTCTACCAAGTCCTGTTGCCCTTGACCTCAACCTTCGCGGGGAGAGTAGAATGGTTTACATTCATTCATCGTGGGCCCACCTGCTAAAAAGACATATTAACCAAGTTTACATTAACCCAGACTCACTTTGAAAGTCCACAGAGTCTGTCTGCTTCGCTGCTGCCGGAGCAGCCATTCTGCTAAATGTTTGTGCTTAGACCAGAAGCGCTGCAGTGCGTCCATAGACTGAGTGCCTCCAGGAAGCTTCCCAGCCTCAAGCAGCACAGAGCAGACGAACCGGGCAGGAAGTTAGACACAGAAATGGCAGAGAATTCGTTCAATTTCCAAAATAAAATACCTGTTACAGACTTCCGATCGTATATCAACAGTTAAATCAGACAAAAAAAAGAAACATTTTACTATGTAGCCTACTTAATCATAGTACAAGCACAAAAAGTAAGCACTAATAACCAAATCAACGTTGATGCTCTTATTCGGAAATGCTCCCTGTGGTAGGTGGTAGTTGCTAGATGCACCCATCAAGACGAAAGCGATCCACAGAGAGCTTTGAAGAATGTAGTAGAAGCACAAAAAGGACAATTAAAAACAATACATTAATGTGGGGCAGGCTACACGCTTCGCTGCTTACATGCTTCTGAGAGGCTTCCAGTGGAAGTTGACGCCGTAAATAAACCGCTGCGCGCACACAGCCTAAGTTGCGTTTGACTTCATGCGGCAGTGCATATACAGTCTATGGGCAGTGCTGACTTAACGTGATGCATGCTGGACTTAAAATAAGGCATGCTGGTTAGAAATCGTGTCCAACTTCCGCCGGCGCTCGCAAAACGTAACCATGTCACATGACATTTAAACCTTGCAGGAGCAAGATGGCTGCAGGCGCCGAGTCCGGCGGCCGCAGTTGCTTTTCCCCGACTGCACCAAGTTGCGAACGCAACTTACGTCCGTTCCTTAGAATTCCCATGATGCATGAGGGTGAAGGGTGTTTTGTTAAAATGTGCTAATAAGTTTGCCATTTGTTTGAAATACAAATGTTACTTTATGATTTATGTTTATTCAAATGTGTCTCCTTAGAATCTAGTATTTGTTGGTAATTATCATTCTTGTGGTGGTTTACCATTGAAACCTTGAGTCAAGGGACTGTTTTATTTGATAAGAGCTGCTGAATTCTCCCATTACATAATATTGTCGTACCGTTGTTCAATCAACTGAGTTAAAATTCAATAGTCCACACAGTGGGCCCCCTCCCAGCCAGGGCCCAGGGTTGGCCGTTCCCATGGACCCACGCTGTCTCCCCTTATGGGGACTACTGCAGTGTATCAGTAAATATTCCAGGCCACGAGAACAGTGTTACTGAATCACTGTCACGTTGGTACACCAGCCATTGTTTTGTTCCGTGTCGCGGTCAGCTCTGTAAACCTGGAAGAAAGCCAGCTGCAACGCAGAGTCTTAATTCACACAGCCATGACTCAGTGAAGCACAGAACAGAAGATGAATAAAAGTTTCTTTTTCCCCCACCATTAGCTGAAGTTCGTCCAGTTTATTGCACAGTGAGCGCACAGTCTCACTCTTCTCATTTGTCAGCAAAACTTTGATTGTAAATAATTTGTCATTAACATTGCAAATGTTCCACACATATGTGATCATTAGCTAGTTAGCTATCTTACACGCTTTCTAGAACATATTACATGACATGCAAGGAAGCACATTTTAAAACAAAAATAGAAATGCACCCTAAAACACAATTGTCACATTTTATTCTGTCCAAACCAACTGGCATCAGTGTCCTAGTTGTAAGTGACAATAACTAGCTGCCTAATTTCAAAAAGTGCAGTTTTGTTAATTGTATGGCTTGTATGGCTTTGTTATTAACATTAGCTAGCATATGCAGCTAAAATCTTTGGCTGTAAAAGACTGCCTCAGCAGTAAATTTGACCTTTGTGGATAATTTTGTCATTTAGGCTACTCATGAGCTTTTATAGTATGGGAAATATGGGAAATGCTATGACCATTAGTTAGTTAGCTAGCATACTTTGCTGTACAGTCTTTTGCATTTGTGAATATATTTTTTTGACTGACATCAATTGTCACACTTTGCCGTGTTTTCAGGCAGGAACAGGGGTCTGTACCACGAAGCAAGTTCAACATACCCAGAATGTGTTTTCGTTATGTGGCTTAACTAACCCTAACAATCGTGATCGGGATAAGCAGTACCACAAAGCTGGTTATCAATTCGGTAAGTCAACCTTGGAGTTTCCCAATCCAGCCGGGAGCGAATTCACATAAAAGAGGCGGTGTTAGCAGCAGATGACCAATCACAGACATGTGAAGTCCACTGTCAGCAGAGCGTAATATTTTATGAATGAGAATTAAACTGGAACTACAGATATACAACAGTAGCAGGCCTGCATCTGACACGCAGGGAGACAGAAAATCGCCAACAGTGTGAATGTCTAAATAAACAGGCGTAATAGTCTATAATATTGCTTGATTTAAAGTGTTCTTATGAGCTTTATTAAAATATCAGCCTTATACTTTCATCTCAGCTGTATCGGCGTTTGCACATTAAAAGACTTGGGCACTGAATAAGTTGTCTTCCACCTCACTTTAAAAAACTTGTCGTCACTTCAAAAATGAGAATAATTTATTGAACACACTCAAAAGTGTTCCAAACATTGTTCTAAATTAACTTCATAAAGCAATGAAAGGAAAAATCCATTCATGCCATAAAATGTGTTCAAATAGTGTTTGAAAGACTGAATCTCAATATTTAGGCTACTGAAAACTCACCTTGCGCCCACATTGCAAAAGGTGGGGAGGAACATGACTACAGGCTCTGTAGTAGGCTAGATAGCCTACACTCCTATTAAAATTTAGTATTTCAATATCCTTACCAAACTGCTCATAATACTCAGCCTCACATAAGAAAAATGAAACCTCTTTATTTTAACGGCTGCAACAAGCATGTAGGCAACGATGGCCTAAGGCTTTTAATCAGTCTCTATAGGATATCGCTTTAGCCTACGAGAGTTTCTCCGTATCACCAGCAGATTAGCTGTTCAGCAAAAGTTACCATGGAGATCTATCCCGGTAAGAAGTGAACCACCTTTGTGGTACTGAAAACCCAGGGGTAACCCCGACCATACATATACATAATGTATGGTCAGGGTACATTATGCAAAATAACATACTAAATAACAGATACCGAACAGACTAATGAACAAAACTCACAGAGACCTAAACTAAACAGGACCAATCAGACAGACAGCGTGACACCAATACATATTTTTCTCATTTTTGAATCATATTAAGAATCTATGTTGCTGGTAATGTACTTTTGTAGTGCCTAAATATTTTGCAATTGTTCCATTGAACTTACAGGCCTATCCCATAAGGGACATGTCATATCCTCCGTGCTCCTAGTGATTGGTGTGACGATGGATGTGTTTTTGTTGTACTGGAAAAGGTATGCATGTCACGGTCTGTGCCATGACTTCAGTTTGTGTCCTGTGTTTTTCCCTTGCCCTGTATCCCCTGTGTGTTTTGTCTTCTTTCTTTGTTTGTGTGCTGTGGGTGTGGTGATCTCTCTTTCTCCTCCCCTGATCCTAATTACCTTCCAATGACACACACCTGCTCCTCATCAGCCCTGAAGTATATCAACCACGATTTTTCAGTCAGCTCCTGTGGTAGTACATTCAGGCCATTTAGTCTCTAGTAATTCATTCATTGTTTTTGTTTACTGGTTTTTCTGACTAACTCAGGATTCCACTCTGTCTACCTGTCCGCTCTCCACCAGCCTCATTCATTCTCTCTGTCTGCTCTTACTGTAATGTGGATATCCATCTTTCTTTTCTTTCTTAATATGTATGCAATATATAACATGTTTTTGGTATGATTCCATGACACATTATACAGTAAAAAAAATAAAGAGGCAGACAAAATGTCAGACACATTCAATTAGAAAACATATTCATTTTGCATTGCTCTGTAGAGAGGCTGTGGGAAATTGGTGGGAACTCACACGCTTACTATAGAGGAAGAGAGCACACATAATGTCAAAATTAAAAGTAATATTTTTGAAACATTTAGTTAATTAATTTTGTGTTTTTTTTCTGCAAGTAACAGAAAACTTGGTCTGGCTTTACTAAGCAGATGTTCCATGCAGGAGTGTGTTTACTACATTTCTGTTCAACTGTAAAAATCCAGTATTTTCAAACATGCAGACTTTTTTTTTATATGCTCTTATGTAAGATAAACATCCTCGAGTCAGCTTCCTCAAAGCCATGGGAAGTGAGACTTACTGTTGAAATGTGTCTTTTTTTTTGATTAATGCCTTCTTGACACTCCCTGCTGTATTTAATATATATTAATTGTATTATTTTATAACTGTTATGATTATTATTACTTCTATTGATATTTTTATTATTACCTCTATCATTGCTATTAATTTACATCTCTATGTGTCCAGGCAGTTGGGCACCCACCTTGAATCTATGTTCTGCTCTAGGTTGATGTGTGTAAAATGGAGTATTTCTTTGCCACTGTCGCCAAGTGCTTGCTTATGGTCAAAGTTGGTTAGTCTCCAAATAATTTTTTAAAGAGCGTGGTCCAGACCTGCTCCATATGAAAAGTGAAATGAGAACTTGTTGGAATTTGTTGAACTGTTGGTGCTATATGAATAAAACTGAGACGCAGTATGTCTGATCCACACACAAATGCCTTCTGTCAGGATAAGACGTGGGGCTGTGAGAGACTTGTACTTCCATTCCTTCAGTGGGATAAGGTCAGGGAAATGTTTTGAGAAGATGGTTGAATGGGGAGAGATTCTGCTTTCTCAAAATTCTCTAGTACATGTGTGTATTTACATCTTGTTTTTTATTGTGTGTGTGTGTGTATGTGTGTGTGTGTGCCTTTGCCTATTCAGGTGCATGGGCAGACGTAAAAGCAAAAGGAAGTGACAATGTCAACAATTGTAAAGCAGACAAAGAGACTGACAGTTGGAGAATAAGTAATAGATTAGAGAAAAGGGAGGAGGAGGACAGGAGGACATGAACTACCAGTGACTGTATTAAGCAATAAATACATTGCGTCAGTTTTCTGTGAAGATTCTCAGTCACCCAGGTCATAGTTATCAACGAGGGGTAAAGCAAGAGGAATTGGCCATGGCTGAATGAACTTGAAGACGTTTCGCCTCTTATCCAAGAGGCTTCTTCAGATCTAAATGGCTTTCAGGTAGTTCCAGGTATTTAACCTCTGTGGGGTCATTTGTTAACAACTCCACAGAGATTAAACACATCTGGACCCAAACTGGACTAAGATGACCCACGGTGTCCTCTGACGTGACCTTCTTTTTCACATGTATCCTCCCCATGAAGGCAGTGGAAACCGTGAACCCTGAACAACAGAACTAACCTCAGGCCAGATCAGTTCTGTGTGAACACCATCTATTTCCAGTAAAACAGTTGAATTATACAGGCAAAAGCATGGCTGTATCACCAGTATCCCTTACTATGGCGAACATCTCAGAAAAAGTAGAAAGCAGAGCCCTGAATTTCTTCAGTAGAACAGCACCAAGCCATTGGTACAAATATGTGGATAACACATGGGTCAAAATTAAAATCCAGGAATTCTTCACAGAACACATTAACTAGGTGGACAGTAACTTCAAACTCACACAAGAGGATGTCAGCAACAACAATTTGGCCTTCTTGGATAACATACACATTGAAAGAGACGGGCGGCACGGTGGTACAGTGGTTAGCACTGTCGCGGGTTCAAACCCCGGTTGCCCTGGCCTTTCTGTGTGGAGTTTGCATGCTGTCTCTCCGGGTGCTCCGGCTTCCTCCCACCAAAGACATGCAGGCTAGGTTAATGGGTGTTTCCCAAATTGTCCTTAGTTGTGAGTGTGAGTGGTTGTCTGTCTATGTGTGGCCCTGCGATGGACTAGCGACCTGTCCAGGGTGTACCCTGCCTTTCGCCCAGTGTCAGCTGGGATAGGCTCCAGCTCCCCCGCAACCCTGTATGCAGGATAAGCGGTTGACGATGGATGGATGGATGGATGGATGGACGGACATGAACCTCCACTTTGGCATATACAGGAAATCATCAGACCAATACTTACTCTTTGACTTTCACCACCCATTGAAGCATAAGCAAGGAATTATCAGAACCCTGCACCAAAAGCTTGTGGATATCCAAACTGGACTTTTGTGAAAACAGCGACAACAAACAGCGTGTGATAAGGAAAAGGAGAAGAAAAGCAAAAATATTGTAATTCCATTCATGTTTAGAGTATTAGAGAAACTCAGGAGGATTTTCAACAAACACCACGTGTCTGTGTTGTTTAAACCCACCAACACGCTAATACAGATACTGGTCCACCGGAAAGACCTCACACACAAACACAAAAAAAGCAATCTAGTGTAAGCAATAGTAATTGTGACCATTATAACCAAGGCAGTGACAGCCTCAGTGAACTGGGACAAACAAGTGCCTTTTTAAACATAAATACACCATTATTGTTTAGTATAGGTTGAAAGTTATGTCCTTGCTAAGTTACATTTAGCCACTTTGTCTCTTTCACTCCATATACTTCTTTCACTTTTAATTTCTACATCTCTCTTTCACTTTCTGTCCCGCCCACGCACTCACATTTGCCACACACACGAATGCGCACCGTTCTCGCAGAGTCTGTGTTTGCAGTCTGTGAAAAGCAAAGCCTGAATGAACACTTAATTATGTGATCAGCATTCACAGTAGCTTTGAAAGGAGGAATGTGCAGACCAAATAGCAGCAGTGGCCAGAGTAAAGAGTGTGACAGAGAAAGGTGCAAGGGACAAATGAAATTAGATGGCCAGGCAGCAGTCTGGCCAGATCCAGTTAGATCTGAATCTGCCAGACGGAGAGAAACTTCTTCCTTCCTTCTTCTTTTGTACAGCCCACAGTAGTGTGTGTTGTGTAATTAAAGACGGCAAAAGCCATACTTTTAGGAGTGCAACATTTCCACTGAATTAAAGGTCACTCATCACCTATTTATATTTTCCTAGAAGTACTGTCCGCTGTTCCCTCCTCCTCCATTCTGTCAGTCTTTTTCTCATTATTTACAAACTCCTGAAAAACATAGCCAAGGAACAAACATGTTTGGATCCCTGCTTGTGTGTGTGCACACAAATACTTGTATTCATGTGGATACCCATGTCTATACTACAGTGTATTTATGAATGTGAGAGACCCAGAGTGGGAGAGAGTGAGAAAGGAGAGGGATTACAACAAGGTACAAGGTAGCTAGGTCTGCATGTGCACAACCAGCAAGCCTCATTGGCCAGATGAGTTGCGTTCACTACAAAAGAGGTGAGAGGACAAGATGAGAGGCAGTAAGCCCATGGATTAGTCTGTTGGGCAGCAGAGCTCCAGGCCCCAGGGCGGGCTTTCTGGTTGGCTTACTGGATGGATGGAACCCATGTGTCATGTGGATCTTGTTTGGGAGACAGAGGGGCTGGTGTTTGTGTGCTGCAGTCATGTGAGCCAGCACTCAGCAGCCAGCAATGTGCACTTTACTAGCTTTAGAAAACCACAATATAGGAGGGAACACACACACAAAGAACACACTGTTTCCCAACCTGGGTGCTTGTGAGGACAACTGTGAGAGGGCAGGAAATAAAAGATGAAGATGTGGCTAACTGCTGGAAGCAGACACCAATGCAGGAAGAAGGTTATTGGTGTGAAACTGTGTTGTGTCCTGAGTTTCTCACTCCTTCCATCCTGTCATTACGTCAGCTCTCTTTTGTACATCTCTTGTTCAGTGACAAGGGACTATTTTACTTAGAAATTACTTAGAACAGCATTGGATTAGAAAGCATTTGTTAAGCATGTATTTGACAAAATACATTTCCACAGCTGTTTTATTATGTAAAATAAAATGTGCCACTCTCATTGATCTCGTAACCAATACATTATTTCATTTATAAAAAAGCAAAGTGAGTTAAAATTTCAAGAAGTGATTCACATTAACAGTGCTGTGAGTATGTAAAGACTTTATTTTTCATCATCTTCTTACTGTATTATGCAAAAACTACTGGTAGATGAAGGAGAAAGTCAGTTTGTGAAAGCTGGGTTGAGATTCATTGTGCAATAGAAAAGAAAGTTATGCAACTCTAATGTTGAGTCCATTGGACTATTTGGTTTTGTCAGGTTTGGTAAAGCTTCGGAGAAAATGCCTCAGGAGAGTGTATTCCTGCAAAACCGGCAAACCTTGACAATCTCTGATTCATTGTCTTTGGATAGACATGGTGAGACAGTTGGGCCACTGAACTAATATGTTTGTACACACTGTAAGTAAATGTTAAGTAGGTATAGCAATGTCTCTCTCATTTTACAACAGATATGGGGAAAAGGGTGCCAAATGAAAACATACTTTTCTATTTCAACTGGGTGTGATGACCAGTTGAACAGAATATCTTTTGTGAATATCAATTATACTATCTATTACCATTTAAATTTTTATAGTAAAAAAATGAAGGTTTTTATTTAAATGTTTATCAACTGAACAGGATTGTTTGTGTGGAAACTCTATGTACCACCTTCTACTGAGCTCAATGTTCCACCCTGTTTGCCCACATCTGATAATGAATCTTTTCACTTCAGCAGAAATTAATCTGCAGTTTACTTTGAAAACAAGCTCTACCACGTGTGAGTACCTGTAGCAGAGAATTTGTGTGTTAGACAGATACATTTTTTCACAGTTCTTTACATCCTTCCTGTTCTCTAATCTCAGCTACAAACACCTTTTTTCCAGTGAAGTGTAGACTCACAGTATTATTTCAACACATCTACTTCTGCAGATTGCTTTTGGATGAGTGAATCTTATTGCTAGCTTGCCCAAATAGTATAAAGGAGTGACAAGGAAATTAGTGTGAGTGAGTGAGTTAACAATCCCTTCATTATTCCACCCACCTGTATGAACTTGTTAGGAACATGTTGTACCTCCAAGCTGTTGCTTCAGCTTAGAAAGACTTTATTTATTTTTGTTGGGAAACATGTTGTGTAATCACTATCTGCATGCTAGATTTGCCACGGTGCATTTCAAAAAGCTTCAGCCTCCCTATTTGTTTGCCATGCAAAATTCTCCTCTGCAGATGCTCTCTGCCTACCTCATTTGAGTGTATCTTGGTTAGTGAGGTTTGGCTTTTGAATTCCTATTTGAATGTTTTCATGCACCTTTACATACTTCTGTAAAGACCTGGTAAAATTATCACTTCACTTGCCAATGCCTTTACAGAGCCATGTATTTTGAAATAGACTATGACAATTACCTTTATATGCTTTTTACCTTTATTTTGAAATCCATCATGGTCTTTATGTTCTTATACATTTTTAAATTGCCCTGATCTCACTTATTTCTTTTTAAGCCCTGCAACAACAGCGAAATGAGATATCAGTGGTGTAGTAGCTCCCCCTAGTGCCCAAATAATTGTTAGCAGTTTACAATGACTGCCTGAGAACAGGTAAGAACAAAGACTTTGCAGAAAAATCAGCTAGTGTAAAACACTTTACTGATAGAATCATGAGACATATTAGGATTGTTGTTCTACACAGTAGTTAAAAGGTACTGTATGTAAGGTTTTCAATGAAATTAATCAAATTTTCATTGCCTTATTGACAATGGGCTCAAAACTCACTTACAAATGAAGCACATGCCTGTTGTCTCTGGTGCTTGCATCAGCAACTATTCTGCTTTTAATGTGGGGACTAATGTGCACGCTCCCGAGCGCCTCTCTGACTACAGTGACAACATTCTGGGAGCACTGCGCTCCCAGAATGCAGGGTTACTTGTGGTTCCTAGAGTCTCCAAAAGTAGAATGGGAGCCAGAGCGTTCAG
>JAPMOB010252162.1:0-18864 GCA_029875015.1 Lepomis gibbosus
TTGTATTATTTTATATATATTTTTTGCTTTATCTGAATTCATGTTACTGCAATGTACAGTGCTGCAATGTACAATATTGATTAGGCCTATTTGCTTTTTTGGTTGCCTGAAAATGTGCCTCCTGAATAAACAGTGAAAATCAAAGATTGCAGTGTTTTATATAAAGTAGACTAGTGTGATCCCCCTGATCTGAAAGTGTATGCATATGATGCAAGTATGTGTCATTTTTTCATCGGAGTTACATTTTGACAAAGGAATGTTAGGTTTTGATAGTAGAGTTTCAATTTGGCACTCATGTGAAGGGTATGTTTTCCAGTGTTGTGTCATGTTTACTTGAGTTTTGGCACAATGAGCGAAGTTTTGCAAAATGTGTTCAAGCAATGGGCAAAAACTGTAATCGGAACGTGGTTGTATGGACATAAATAGTGTTTTAATGATAACTCTCAATAAAAGTCGACATTTAAACAGTAAATATTGCCAAAATGTATGTTATTTTAGGCGTTTCCCTGGAAATAGGGGTAAATATCTGGCAGTTTGTGGCAGTTGTGATGTAAGTAATATAGCATTATTTAACTTAAATAAATCACGTTCAACTTGGTTTCACATGGGACTCGAACATCTGACTCCTAAGTGAAAATACTTTTTTACTTGACACATCCACCACCTCCTTACTTTGTCGCTCTTTATGCCACATCACCTGACTTTTTCTGCCACTAGAGGTTGCGGCCTAACAAAAAACATAAATATGGGTTGTATTGAGCTGCTGTATAATCAACCTATATGGCTAATTTTCTGATGAGAAGGGGCTTGTTTTCTCATGTGAAACATTTTCTATATGTTTATTTAATTTTACCAATCACATAGTGGTGTAACAATCGCAAGAAAATTTCAGTTCAATGTTATTTATATAGCCCCAATTCATAACAGAGCAGCATGTCTAGTCTCTTAACCGTAGAAACACGGTGGACGTCTTAGAAAAATGGCTTATTCTAAGATAACAAAAACACAGTGACTCTTATTTTCAGGTGATGATAATGAAAACATACCTATGAACATTATATTCCATTTCTGCCAATAGATCCTCCTAAATGTGACATACTGGACCTTTAATAACAACATAGATTTAGGAAAGTAAAATTGACTTCATGGATTTCCTGTTTCTTGTTCTTCCAAAGTCTTGATTTTGTTGTTGGAACAGCTGATAACAGCACAGAACAGAAGAGACCTCTCACCATCTGTTAAAACTGGAGCATGCCCCCACAACCCTGGCATGGTGGTGCAGCACAGATAGACTATTTTTCTTCCTGTGCAAAGGGCATTAAATCTGGTTAATAATTTTTCATTATTGTTATTAAAATCAACATTACTGGTGCTTACTCCAATATATTATGTTAAAAGAGTAACTGGTTATTTTGTCCAATATTATATCTTATCTAGCGTGACACATCTGAATGCAAGGAGAATATTTTACGGGGACAATACACTGTTTATGTGAAAATACACGTTTGAATCCAGCTGAAAGCGACTGCGACCAAGATCAGTAATGGCTCCAGACATAACAAAAACATTATCAAGGGCATTATTTATCTTTCCAGTATAAACAGATCAATAGCACAAACAGATCAATGCTTGATGTAGACCCACCCTTATTGTTCAGTATAGTCGTAATTACTTGGCAGTGGGACACATCCGTATACTTGAAAGCCATGTTTCCTGTTGGGAAGTCCTCTCTTGTACCTGCAGAAATAAATCAACAGAAACTTTTAATGTGGTTTAATATCAGAAATCCAAATATTTAAACCCTTTTCTCTTAACCATGCTTATTTTCAGATCAACAGAAATCAAATATCTGTTGGTGTCTGTCAGACTAAATGTTGCTGCAGTTATTTTTGGTCTCTCCAGTTTTGGCTGCATATTTGTGTGTAGGCTCCAACCTGTTCACCAAGCACTATCTGTGTGTGTTTGAGTGTGTGCGCATGGATACAGGTCACAGAGTGTCAACAATGGAGAGAGATGAGTTCCACATGAACGGTTCACCACCTCTGCTGCCTCTCTCTCTCTCTTTTCTCACTCCATCCATCCTGTCCTCTTTATATTCTCTCTCTACAAATCTTTCCATCTCTCACCCTGTCTATGTTCTCTGTTTTGGCCATCTCCCTTCTCGCTTTTCTGTTTTCTCTGCCCACTTAACCATTCCCCCTTTTCATTCCCTTTTCTGTCTCTCTCATCTGTTTTCAGTCTCTCTCTCACATCTTACATCTCTCTTCCTATCGTTCTGTCCATCTGCCCTTGCTAGTTTTCACTTTGTTCATTTTTCTTCTCTTTTTAGCCCCCTTTCTCTCTCTTATTAATTCTCTCCCTTTCTCTCTCTCTACAGTGTCATTGTGTTCTCTTTTTTCAGCTCTCATAATATACATAACTATGTTTTCAGTGGTGTATAAAAACCTTACATAATGAACCTTTATGTTTTTGTCACCTTCGAATGAGCCATTTCTATGTACATACACCTCAGGTCCTCTTACATGGACGTCACCATGTTGCGCCACCATGTTGCGCCACCATGTTTCTACAGTAGCTGAAATGGAAAAAAGGCTTTACAGAGCGCATTTCATCTTTTTTTCTTTTTTTCCTCTTTAAATCTTTGCTGCAAAAACAGAATGTATGTGGACACAAAGAAGAATACAGAACTTTGATCTGTGCAAAATCACGTATTGTCTATACATATTTAGCAAACGTGCGTGTTGTTTTTATGCTCTGATAATGCTAATCCAACACATCTTTGTAGTAGCTGTCGTGGAAATTGTATATTGTTGGTGAGAGATTAAGCAAATAATTAATAACCAACACTCTGAAGAATTTATTAATAAAAGAGAATAAACAGAGAAGTACTATAACACATAAACAGCTGGTCCGGAGACCTGCCGTCTAGGGCAGCTTTGGGTGTCTGGCCCAGAGCAAAGGGATACATAATCATTACACATTCTAGGTTTCTATGTTAACACTAAAACAATCTCACAGCTCTGACCTAAACCCTAGTAAATGTGGACAGACTAACATAAGGAGTATGTAAGATGGAAAGTTTAAGAATAGAAACAAAATATATATGACATAACAATAATAGGTTTAAAAATGATTATAGTTAAAGAACATGCTTAAAGGATTAAATGTAAGAGGAAACAATTTTCTGCCATAACAGTAATGTCCGTGTTGATTCCACATTCCGAACTAAGAGCATGTGAACACACAGTCGGAAGAACGACACAACTCAGAAATGGGACCATCCGAGGAGTATATGAGTGCACCTTAAGTCGCTGGTTGCAATTTGCAACCCTCACCACTAGATGACACTAAAACTTACACACTGAACCTTTATTTCCCGCTACGAATTTGTCCAAGTGGCCAACTGCGGTACTGCAGTGAAATAAAACTCCACAAATAATTTTCTCATACACTGCACTCATAAAAGAGACATATGTCAAACTGTTGACAGGAAACCTAATACTGCAAACAAGTTAAATATTAATTATTAAACCTTGTATTATGAATCGATCCTAAAAAGCTATTTTCATGCTCTGTGACGTCTTAACAATATAGAATCGATGGCCATGTGGGACTAAGCAGGCAAGGCCAGGCAGCACAATGCACATGTGCAGTGGGCTGCATAATGCCGGAAGCAAGCTTATGATTTTGGCGAGCAACTTTCAGTTAAATGAAGGGAATCCGGTATCTAATTCTCCTAATACTTAAAGTGGGTAGCGATGGAGCAGTGGATAAGCCACATGACATTGTTGTGAGACACCCGGATTCAATTCCCACGGTGACACATCCACCAATGTGACCCTGAGCAAAACACTTAACCCCTGGTTGCTTCAGAGGCATGCAACCTCTGACATATATAGCAATTCTAAGCCGCTTTAGATAAAAGCGTCAGTTAAATGAATAAATGTAAATTGATATTCACAGTGTAAACATAACTAGACATGGTGAATCCTGAGGTTGTCACTATTTGGTTTATGTTAACATTATGGCAGAAAAGGGATCAGTGACAAGCTCTACCCTGCCCCCACTGTTCATGTACTTAATCACAACTTGTAGGAATGTAGTGTTAATTTCTGAGGATGTGCTCAACCAATACTCAAATGAACACAGAACTGTGCCCATCATGCCCATGCATAACTCATAATTAAAAGCTGTGCATCAGAACTTTCACTCCATAAGTCCATGATCAAACAAACTGCCCTGCATAAAAATTGCAGCCCTTTCATTCATTTTAATTCCATTGATGCAGCTTTGGTGCTCCAGTAAAAAAAAACCCCGCAGGGTTGTTCAACAAAAACTGTGAATATGCCTCAACTTCTGCCAGACAGTGTCATCCGACAACGAGCTGCGAATGTCAATCAAATACATGCAAGCGCACATTCCTAGTAAATTAATTTTTAATATGAACTCTGATTTCTATCATTTACCTCTCAACTGAAAATTAATATCGCCATGATAAAACTCTCCAAAGTTGAAAAATCCATACTTATAAACCTCTGCGTTATGTATTTGAGAATCCTTCAAAACTTATGGATCTGTTACTCGAACTGGACTTCCTGGATCATCTCACCAGTATCTGAAGAAATCTGCTGCCACAAGTGAAGCATTTTTTTAATGCTCAACGCCTGCTTTTCATTTATATCTCTATTATATCCTTTCATTCTTCCCTTCCACACCTCTACCACTTCTACCTCTCGTCTGCAGTTTTTGTGTGTTTGTTCGTCTTGCTCTGCAGCTCCCTTTCTATCCGCTAATCTCTAGTTTACATAAGAGCCATGGGCATGCACAGTGCACATGCACACTCACACACATGTACACACACGCACACACATCAATTCACTCCTAGAGAGACAGACAGACAGACAGACAGACAGACACACACAAACACACACACACACACACAGACATGCAAGCAAGCGTGACGTACAAACACACGCAACGGCACAGAAGTGAGTAAGACCCAAATACAAATAAGTGTTGGCATGCAAGTAAGTGCACACATTGAATAAATGCACAAACACAAACACAGTCACACAAGTCAAATTGCAAACAGCTTCCTGTACCTCTCAGGTAAGTCCTGCCAGTTCTGGATTTTGACCACTTGAGGGTAGTAGAGGGCTTTGGCTCAGCGATATATTGATCCGCACACATGTGTGCGCGCACACACACATTTTTGTTCCTCTATCCCCATGAGAACATCTCATTGACATAATGCATTCCCTAGTCCCTTACCCTAACCTTAACCATCACAACTACATGCCTAACCTTAACCCTTTTTCTTACGCGAACCATAACTCTATTATAACCCAGTCTCCTAAAGTCTTTACCTTCAAACAGCAGCATCTACTCTCTATTGACTCTCTATAGTCCCCATTGGTTAGTGTGCATTCAAGGTAAAGTCCCCACTGGGATATAAAAACATGAAATACACACGGACACACACGTACGTGAACACAGTACGCTGGAGTGATACTGGAAGGTAACAATATTGTACAGTCAAGTCCCAGAGCAGTGGCACTCACACTGTGTGACCAATCACAAGCCTTTTATGCGCTCAGGCTACTGTAAATGTATATGAAAGGCATTGGCATTGTTTGAGTGTGAAATTTAGTCTCTGAGTCAAAACATGATGTGAAGTGAAGGGATGTGGATTCTTTCTTTAGTTCAGCAGTCTTTTTTCAACTCTGGGTGTGGGGAGGCTGGCTTTACAGAGGCCTTCCATAACCAAAACAGGTCAATTTTTTAAAGATTATTTCACGGTACTGGGGTTTACTTTTCAATAGCATACAGCACAGGGTGACAGGAATGAGAATGACGGGAAACATGCATGAGGTGGCGAGCGCTGCTCTCAACCTTGTGACACTGAAAACATACTTTATGCACACACACACACACACACACACACACACACACACACACACACACACACACACACACACACATACACACACACAGACTTTAAACTCTTGATCAAGACAGAACGCCCCATTCCTTCCCTGCCGCTTGATCCTACAGCAAACACAGCAGAAACCGGAGTGCTTGATTTACTTTAATCTCACCAGTAATGTCTCTGTGTTGGCGGCTGTTCCAGTCTGTTAAATCAAGTGCCCCTGCACTACTTCAAATATTTGAAGTTGAAGTGACATTGTTAACACAAACAGATTTTGGCTTTTGAGAGAAGGCAATAAACGGAACACCCATTCCACATATACATCTGTTTCTCTGTTGAAATTTTGGAACTCAGCCAGCCAGTTTGCTTTTCTAAAAAGCAGTGACGTAGTTCAGGAAAAAAACCCTTACACATGTAAATTTCCTAAGTGATGACATGTTTTAAGCATACATTGACTCTTCCTTTCAATCCACCAATTGCCGCTCTTTTCTCTGTTTCAGTCCCAGGACAGCCTACAAATTGCAACTGCAGGTAAACCATACATTAATACATTTGGTTTTATTATTCATCACGGCTGTAATCTTTTAGCATCCAATCAGAAAACACATCACAGCCTTTCCTGTTTTAATAATTGCCTTGCTTGGACAATAAAACAAACACGACAACGCTGCATACTGAATCAGTGTAAATTCCAACTGGCCAGCAGGGACCTGCTACACACCAGAAATGAGAAATTGTAATGAAGCTACAGTAATAGACACCTACAGCATGTAATTCTACTGGGATTTTTTTTTTCTTTAAAGCTCAGCCGTGGGAAAATTTGATTAGGTAGAGCTTATAGGATATGTAAATAGTAAGTGTACAAGCTGGTGGTTGTTTATAAAAACCAAAACAAGCACAAAAGTTTAACATTATGATGTCATGGCATGTAGTGCCCGTTTTCAGGATATTTTGGCCTCATTGTTGTACAGTATAAGAAGTCTTTACATACATTCCATGGTTTGTCATAACTTTACAAGATGATAAGTCAATGTTAGCAACAAAAGCTAAAATAAAAAGAATGTAGAGTCAAATAAAAAAACATTCCCATGACTCTTCAGCATTGTAACCTCTATAAAAAAAATGCAGCTATGACTTCCTCCATAATGTCAGATTTGCTGACATTGTTGACACTTTTAACACCTCTTTGAAGTCCCAGTTGTTCAGACAGGCTATTAATCCTCAAAAGGCTCAAAATACTGACTGACTATATAGACTATATATAGGAAATGTTGGATTAACTAGTTATTGGGTTATGAGACGATGGTACTACATTTTTACATATTTTATTTAAAACATATTAAAATATTTACACATTTGATTTAAAACATAGTAATATATCACATAAAGTTATCTAATATTCTCCCAATCATTACTGAAGATCAACTGACTGAAAAAAGATCAAACATCAGCCCTCTTTCTTTTGTTCTTTCTTTCTTTTGTCCATCTATCCAGACTTCCATCACTATCTGTATTTCCTCTCTCTCCATGAGGTGTGTTTGTGTGTCTGCATGCTAAGGGCCCCTTGTGCTGAAGTGCTAATGGACATAGGTGTGATTAACACCACACCACATGGTCTGATAGTGCTAGCCACAGTGCTAACCACTTTGTTCTGTGTGTGTGTGTGTGTGTGTGACTGAAACAGAATGCAAGCAGGAGAGTGTGACAGAGTGTGACAGAATGTGTGTGTGTTGCCCAAGCTGTCACCCAGCCTCCAGACATTTCAAATCTGACTCTGCTGAGAGAAGTCCTTGACCTGGAGCGCTTCATTCATCCCTTAACCTTGTAATGTTAAAGATCCAGGAAGCCACTTCTCTGTTCACTTTTCTTTTTTAATGCATTGTTTCATTTTGATACATTATCTTTGTAACTAATTTCAATCTAGGTGCAAAGAAAAACTAATTAAAATTGAACCATGACATCAGGCAAACTCCATCCACTGATGAATCTTCTAAATTTTTCACTTTTGTGCCTCTAGATGAAAAACTTGACTAACTTTTGAGCTCTCCCCATATGTCTTCTCTCAAAGTAAAAGACTTTGACCCAAATCTTTTTATCAACTTGTCATTTGCTTGACTGTCTGGGTCCATGGTTCCCTATTCTTAAAATTCCATACAGTTCTTTGATTTGTGATACCCCACAAATAGAGCAAATCGAGATACCTCCTATAAATAATACACACAACATAATAAATATGCACAAATTACAGTACACCTTACAAAGAAAGAACACATCTTCTACTCTCAAAATGATATCATCTACAGCATACATGTTCTGTTTTTATCGTTTTTATGTACACCTAAATAAAACCAGACTATGTTACTTGAGACTAACTAGATGGATTACACCAATGATTACACTGCACCAGAATACATTTTAAAAGTTACCTCCTCAACCCAGATCACATCAATCTAACACGCCCAAGGCTCCAAACTCATTAAGCCCTGGGAAAGTTCTCTCATTGAAGCAGAAAGACATGCAGAGAAGACATAAAACAGTCGGGTAAACACAACTTTGAATCTCTCTCGCTGCATAACTAACTGTCAGATGCTCTCCATCATCATAACTGCTTACTAATTCACCCAATTTTTTTCCACTCCCTGTAGCAGTGTGCATCTCGCGAGTGATTAGTTCATTTGCAACTAATCTCTTTCTTGAATAGGGTCATTAGGAGTATTGTGAGTGATGTCATGTTACCCCGGTGCCACTAGATGCCGGGATGTGGTGAATTGCTGCTCGAATTTGGACATTAAGTTGCTTTCGATGACTAAGACTGCTGAAGAGTCACTGATTCGTTTGTCTCTCATTTACTGGTCTTAGAAGTTGAATCTCTGATCCAATCATGCGCAAAGCCACTGGATGAGTGAATAAATAAAGTTACATTCTCACAACTCCTTAAAAGTGATTTTTTTGTTTGTTTTGATTTTTAGAAAAAGTCCATTTCTACAATTAATGCTTTTCTTAAAGTCACTTCTAACTGTGATGTGTCGGGGAAAAAGGAGAGAGAAAAAATCTTTTCTGTCTATACACCAATCATAGAGCTAATGTTCCGCGTCCTGGCAACAGGGATCCAATCAGAGCACACAATCAGTCAGTCACTGAGCCTGAACACTATGGTGACAGGAAAGAGATGCACACACGTAGACACACTTGCAAATACATGAACACACTACAAGTGTAATCTGAGCTTCAGTTGGTATGAGAGACACCACAGTTGATAAGCAGTTTATCATTAAACTATTTTAATTCAGTTACATGTTGCATTCCCAAATCTGTTATCTATTGACAATAATACAAGTTGAAGTCATAGTTTGATTTTTGTGTGTTTTCACTGATGGTTTGGTTCAAAACAGAAATTTTGATATCATTTAGAAAGGTGTCCATATTTCACATTCTGGTGAAGCAACCAACATCTCGGTAATAAAGGAATGTACGTCCTTGATTTATTTTTGAGTTGTGTGACGCATTCATTTGCAAGAGTTCTGAGAAAAAAACTTAAAATGAAGTCAGAGATAAACTCTTTTAAGAGAGACAATTAGTGAATTCCTGTGAAGTCAGTTGTGGGGTGAGGAGAGTTGATCCTTACCTTCAGTTTAGTCTGTACATCCATAGAAGGAAATATCTATGTGTTGTAAATGTATTGAAATATTTATGTGCTGTTCTGATCAAGTTGTTTTGATCAAAGTGATTTTTTATGGTGAAGTTTGAGGAGGAACTATTTTCTCTGTAACAAATTACTTGACCAGAGAATTCTCCAATGGCTACTGCATTATAAACCCCAATAATAGTAAACCTGCAAGAGTATCATTCTCTTCTTTTCCATCTATTTGCCTAAGTTGATTGCGTGCAGGTCGGTCTCGTAGATGTCTGTGTTTTCGTCCTTGCTCAGCTAGGCAGTCAGTGGAGTTCTGGGCCTTAGCCCTGAAATCTTTAAACGAGTCTGGGGTCCTGAGTAGATCGATTGAACTGCAACTGAGTGTTAAAAGAATAAATTATTATTATTATTATTATTATTATTATTATTATTAAACCTTTGCTTTCTTTATGATACACTCACTGGACACGTTTTTGGTATCACAGTGCACACAGGCTGGGCAGTCGAACTCAAGAAGCCCTCCAAACTAAATGATATAGTAAGTATTTTGTAAGTGTCTTTCAGATCAACCCATATGAACATTTTCAAACCTAGTACTACAATTTTCTGGAGGTTTTGCTGTGTTATAATAATTTTATAGTTCTGCCTTTGCCTCAGGCACACAAAAAGTGATTTGCATGGCCACAAGAGGTTGATGTTTTTCTCATTAAGACAGTCTTGACAGTCTAGTTCATGGCCTCTCAAATCACCTTTGCCATCAACTTTAGCTGGAGGTTTGTTGAAGTCTGTCCTTCTAGTGTGTTTCTGGTTTACTGTTTCTCTAGCATGAGTGCCTTTACAGAAACAAATCTCAGTCACAGATTTGCACACAGTGCTGTTGATTTGAACAAACAAATTGGATTTGTTTGGAGTGTACTGCCAACCTTACTGTTTCATGATGTAATTTCTCTTTCTGTCTTTTGTATTTACTCTCTCCCATCTTCGCTTACTCCTAACGAGCTGAAATAAGCATTGTTTTAATTCTTCACTTGTTGCAGGATGAGGCTTATTTGACTCATAACCAGAAGCTGGCAGTTGCTTGTCAACTTTTTTTTCATCTCATGAAAAAGTCTATGGTGCATCCAAAAACACATGCCTGAACATAAATAATGATTAATTATTAATTAATTAAATGTAAATATACTGAAAGGGAGAGTTGTTCAACAAATGTACTATGTACGCAGTTCACAATACATGTATCATACTTTAAAATGATGCAGAGAGACAGAGAGAGAGAAAGGATGAGGAGTTAAGATGCTATCAAAATGCATGAAGCTTCAAGACTGATGGTGCCCTGCAATCTGACAGTCACACAGCAATCGCTGCAATCACACACTTGAGTAAGGGAGCCCAAAGTGTGTTTGTTGTATACAGTATGTGTGACTGTTTGGGAGTTTGTACATTCATGTGTGTGAGTGAGGGTGAGAATTTGTTTCCATCTCCCAGCTGGAAGCCTTGTTCCCATTCAGTGGTTTGTCATTATGTCAACACATAACAGTACATGCATGTCCAAATCAATGCTGAAGTCACGGCACTGATTTAACATCTGCTGCTTCTCCTCCTCCTGTCCCTTTTCTTTACACAGATATACTGTAATATCCCATTATTCTCTCTCTCTCTCTCTCTGTCTCACACACACACACACACACACACACACACACACACACACACACACACACACATCTGTATGAAACGTCATATGAAATGGCTTTTTATTATGCGGTGTGTATGCAGTTTGGTTAGGTTTAGGCAATGTTTAGTAAAACATCATGTTTTGGGTTGAAATGAATACAGGTCAGAAAAAAATTATAATTACAAGAAAACTGGTGAATACAAATATTCGTATGTGGCAAGAATGAATCAGTAGAATGAATCTGTTCGTATGAGTGGTTCTTGCCTGAGGCCCATTGCCTCATTAATGCAATGTTTCTCAAAATTCAAACCACATTTCCCATGAGACTTGTGGCTTCTGGTCAAACATATGATGGTGCAATTTGATCCCAAGCCCATTACTTTGAGGCTTTGTTTTTCACTCTTCAATTCAATTCAATTTCAATTCAAATTTGCTTTATTGGCATGAATGTTAATGGAATTGTATCGCCAAAGCTTCAAGGAAATTACAAAAGAACAATTCAATTCACACAGTTAAATAAATTATAATAAATAAAACAGTAAGCAGGTGTGCGTGTGTGTGTTTAGATAAAAATAAAAAATAGATAAATAAAAAATTACTTAATTAATTAAATTAAATTGAAATGTAAATGTGTGTCTTTAATATAATGTATAAATTCACTTTAAACATCCTATCAAATAATTAAAACAGCAAATGTGTGTGTTTAATGAACTGTATGAATTCAGTTCATACAGCTCATCTAATCTCTCTCTCTCTCTCTCTCTCTCTGTCTCTCTAAAATGCTAAACATAAACAAGTCTTAGACCGGAATGGACAGATTGGTGTGGTGGTGTGTGTGTTTGTATAATGTGTAAAAAGCAGACCTATTTGATATGTAGCCGATAAAACAGTAGAGGCAGAGACAAGATCTCTTACTGTAGCTTCATCTGGCCTTGAGCCAGCCTTGAGAGCTTCATGAGGATGTGAACTTCAGATGAGAAACAGCAGATCAATCAAGAACAGGACAAAGAAGAAGACAAATAGAGACAGTTCTGGCCCATTTAAACCACAAGGCCCAGATAGGGGCCAGCTGTCGCGTGGTTCACTCCATGACATCATCACCTGACTTTTTCCTTTGCTCCCGTCATAATAATTACTATAACCATCTTTTTCACTTCAAATATGCTTCCAATAGGCAATATTATCAGGAAACATGGCATACACTTTCATTGTTATGCAGATGATACTCAATTATATCTATCGATCAAGCCACATGAAACGAATCAGTTAGAAAAACTTCAAATGTGCCTTCAGGATGTTGAAACCTGGATGACCTATTTTTTTTAAATGTTAAACTCTGAAGTTATTGTTCTGGGGCCCAAGCACCTCCGTGGCGTATTATCTAAAGATATAGTGGTTCTGGATGGTATCACCCTGGCCTCCAGCACCACTGTGAGGAATCTTTGATCAGGACATGTCCTTTAACTCTCACATTAAGCAAATTTCAAGGACAGCCTTTTTTGGACAGCCTTTTTTCACCCACATAATCATTGAAGTGGGCCGGAACGCACCGGTACGCAGTACCAGCTCCTCGAGTCCCGGTACTCTTTGGTGTACTGGGACATTTGGCCGGTACTCTGACCTGCCCTCTCTATATCCTGTAAAATCCAGAATATCATTTAAAATCCTTCTTCTAACCTACAAAGCTGTTAATGGTCAGGCACCATCTTATGTTAGAGACACAGGTTTACTTGTGGTTCCTAGAGTCTCCAAAAGTAGAATGGGAGCCAGAGTGTTCAGTTATCAAGCTATCAGTTAACATACAATTATTATCACAAACATTACTATAAATATCTGTACCATTATTCATTCAGGTTGTACCAACATTACCTTTACGGTCTGTACCTCTGTGTGTATATTGTGAAGGTGTCTCCCCCCATCCCTCTGCTTACTCTTGGTGGGAACTGTTGGGTTTCTGTAAATAACATCACAGAGTACAGTCTAGACCTGCTCTTTTATGGAAAGCGTTCTGAGATAACTGTTGTTGTGATTTGGCGCTATATAAATAAATTGAATTGAATTGAATTGAATTGAACTTTGTAAACATATGTTGTCTTGGGGCACTTGTGACAAAGGAAATTATTTAATGTTTGAATTGATATGACATTAATGCACATTTCAACTATTGTATATAGTCTTTGACTACAGACTTCCTTCATCTATTGGGATAAAAAGTCAGTGCGTTTGAGGGGGCCCTAAAGGACCCAGGCTTGACACCCCAGGGGAATAGTCTATTGAACCCATCCTCAAAATCCCAATGAAGACAAAGCTAAAGATAATTTAATGTTGTTTGTTGTGTTGTCTGTATTTACAAAACTACATAACCGTAAAATAGCCAGACTACTGTGTGACCTACCCATTATAGTTAGATAGTAATCACAGGTAGGTAGTAATAGGTAGTGCCAGATACCATTTTAAACTAATGCTGCTCTACTGTTGTTGCTGACAGAATGTTAGGATGCATCTATCCCTCCATCCATTGTTTGTTTCATTTCCCCTGTAGTGAATTAGCTGTCAGAGGACCATTACACCGGAAATATGTGATGAATTCACTGAGCTGAACTTAGTGGTCTACTGCACATTAATATAGGATGAATCGCTTGGCATGCATGTATGAGTGTTTGTGTGTTGCATGTGTGATGCTGCAACACCGCAGTTATGAATGTGTAAGCACATTCATTTGGGTATACAGCTCTGTGTTGGTGTATGTTTCAGTTTGGTGAGTGTGCCATGCTAATTTGTATCTTGATGTGTGTGTGCATGGGTTTGCCACTGGTTAATTAAGAAAATGCTCAACGCCTGACTCAGTTGCATCTCAAGGCCACAAGCACCTCATCACTCCGGGAGATGAAGGCAGAGAGAAGAGGTGGCATGACGAGATTATCATTTCTTGTCTCATTATTTCTACTATATTCCTAACTTCTTTGGCTCCCCCACACTGTCTGTTGGACTCACTGAACTCACTTTCCCCTCTTTTTTATTTTCTCTCTCTCTCGCTTTGTAATTGCTACTTTTAAAACATCTCTAACAGGCTCTTCTCAGGTGTGGTGGAATTTTTGTAGTGGGCTTAATGGGGTTAACAGGTGAGGTAGGGGTCATATACAGGTCACGCTCAGGGTCACTAGCAGGCCCAGAAGTAGACTGATCCTTAGATACAGCTCTTTGCCTTTGTCTCTCTCACTGACCGGGCTGATGGAGACAATGTAGTTAAGACTAGCAGTTAACGGTGTTTTCTTTGAGTCTCGTAAGTTTACAGACTCACTGTCTCTGCATAGAATGCAATACATGAGATCCCAGCGTGCCGTAGGTAATGCCTTTGAGTCTAACATCCAGCAGATTGGCTGTTCATATTCAGGCCAGTTAATTATGACCTTGTAGGGAAAGAGTACAACCACTATGGGTTAGTCAGCAATACATTTTGTGGACCAAGGGGGCTATTCATTGTGTTCACACTCTGTATGCTGATGCTATGATCTCCTCAGCCGAGCTTCATTAAACCTTCCTCAATACGCATGACACCTGGCTCACATTAATTTTCATCACGAATGTGTTGAAACTCTTGGATCTATGTAGATGCACACTTAATAACAAATTTCCTCAAACTCTTGAGGTATCGCCATTTTACTGGAATTTGTCTAAAGTGTGTCTCAAAGTGAAGTGACGCTCCCTGCTGTGCCTTGTAATTACACTCTGGTGACTTGGCAGCAGCACTGCCACTGAGCGACAACTGCCTTATTTAAATTACCGCTTATATGAAATCATTTCATCGCTGTAGTTGCAGAACAAATGTGAAAAAATTACACCAAGGGAACTAAGAACCAAGGAATTCATTAGCTTGGGGATACTTGAAAGTAAACAAAAAAGTGGTACTTGAAATACACAAATAGACCATCATAAATACTCCTCCAAACTCTTCACATATAACACTAGATTCGAGCAACAATGAGTTTCATTAAAGGTAGATTTATACTTGATTCTGCTAAACCTAATGACATAGTCTTTTATAGTTCAGCACAGGTATTTGCCACTGATGGCATCGCTGCCTATCATACATCATGTTTAGTCATCTCATTCTTCAGAGAGCTGCTGTGCTGAGGTAACAGACTTCCCTCCTGACTGACTCCCCTCTGTTTCTCTCCCCAGGTTCCACCTTTGGTTGGGTTTGGCTTGGTTTGGTTTATTGTGGTTTAAATAAACATATTTTGTAAAATGTTTGCCATGGTTTGTGTCCCTTTCCTTGTCATAACTTGCGCTAGGTCATAATATATTATATAATATATATCAACAATCTGCACTGGCATCAGACAGTTGTTGGAGAAAAAACAAGCAACCAATGTCCCCACAGTCCTCAAGTTTCTTGTAGTCACAGTCGCTCTGGCGTGTGGTAGAGTATGGCATAACCTATGATGTGGCTTTTATAAATCAAGCTTAAAAAGCATGCCAACACCCACCTGACCAACACCAACCTTAGCTACTAGAAATCACGTTACATAGAAGTGATTTGTTTTGCCAGTGATTTGTTTGTATGCCTGGTAGGAGTGTTTTTTCCCCCAGGGAACGAAGTGCTATGTTCTTGTGACATTCAGAAGCCATAGGGAGTTGAGGACTTTGAGAAAGAAAACCACGGTTGGCATCCTGAGTCCTGCTTGTGGTAATGTTTAGGCAACAAAAGCACTTTGGTTGAAGGAAAATCATTATTTCAGTTAAATGTTAAAATGTGAAAAGGCCATGCACGCCTGCGTCAAGTCCCTGTCAACTATTTCAACATTTAACCAATACTAGAGTTTTTTCTCTAACCTTAATCAAGTCCAATGAGTGACTAAAGATGAACATAGAAAAACTTTATTTATGCTTTGGTTGGTATGAGCAGTCGTAGGAAAATATGTGAAATTTGTAGTCAGTTAACATTTTACAGATATGTAATGACTTGCAGATGAGTTGATTAAAAACAAAATATATTTGCTGTTGCATATTCATAAAACATTATCTGTCATGGCAAAAGCTGTGTATCAAGTACGATATTTTTAGAAAAATGTAGGATATTACTAAAATATGTCAGTTCAGTATTTTTTGCTACATTATTCACTATTTAAAAATGGTATTAAAATGTTATCGTTATTCTGGTTTAATGTATTCCTTTTTTATGTTACAACTACTTATTTTTTTCTAAAATTTAAGAGTAATTTAAGGAGGCATCATATTTTTGTGGCATTTTAGAATGNCCCGGACACTGTCATAAAGTGATTGTGAAAACGGGGCTGCAACTATTCAAAGTCTGTCTGAATATTAGTCTTTTAAATGAAAGGCTGATGTGTGTTTGTGTGTGTGTTTTTCTACAGACATTGCATTGTCAAAAGCAGAGGAAACCCGTGAGTAGCTGACGTTGGTTAGAAAAGGGTGGCTGGATAAAAGTGATGAGGCCTTTTGTATAAAATCTGCTTCCAAAAGTACAACAGAAGCAGCATCTCATTCTGTCCTCACTGCATTTAGATTGCCTAATTTGCACATGAAATGAAGTAGCATCTTATCCCTGTTTAAGTAATGTGTATGTTGCACTGATAAGTAACTTTAGACTGCACCATGTTGAACTATTACCTGCTGATGATTGTATATGGCTTATAAGTAAGTGTTTTTTATTGTGTACTTTGTTAGTGTATTTTTGCGTTTTGTTCTTATTGCAGTACTTTGAATGCAAATTTTCCCTTTAGGACAAAATTTCTGTCTGACAGAAAAAATATTTGAACCACTTTATCCAACTCCCATCACCCAACGCATTCAAACCCAACACTGCAGTATTTATTATAGCTATAATATAAGGACTCAACAAAAACAAACATAGATTTGTAAAGTAACTGTGTATTTAAAATAAAACAATCAGAAATCCCCATTTCCCCCCTCTCCTGTTCTCTCGTCCTATTCATCTACAAGACTGACCTTCCTTTTTGGTGTAACCATGGTAACTAATCAAGCAGGCGATCCAGCTCCCACACCTCTTCAAAAGCTGGCGACTATTGACAGTAATTGGCAGCATATGTATGTAAATGTTAATGTTTTACATTAAGACCAAACTTAATGAGCAAAAAGATAGGAGATGGTACATCTTAAGAGCCCTGCCGGGTGAACCAGTGTCGCCAGTAATTGAACCAGTGACCTTTTTAAGTGTTATCCTGAGAGGGTTGTTCTGTTGAAGCATGGTGACTCAGGGCTTGAGGCCAGTCAGACTCTGTGCAGCGCTGTGACCAAAACAAAATCAATATGGTGCTCTGGCAGTGGGGCAGATGACGTGGGTTACTTTGAAGGGCATCTGAGGGGCATTAAAGCACTGAGGGGGCTGCAGCATGAAAGTGACTCTGGATTGGACAGGTCGACTATCTTCAATTTCCTTTTTGTTAACACACAGACAGATTAATAAGAGCACACTATCTTTAAAAAACCCCATTACATTTAACACACAGTCCAAAATAATCCTGTTATTTGATTTTTATTTATCCTTCTGTATTGAAGTATTTTCTTTCTCATATGATATCAGCTTACAGGTGTCTCTTGTTTCCTGTATTTATACTGTTCTTTTTTCTAGACATACTAGTGGCACAGCTCTTGTAGTCAGTCATCTGTCAGTCCACCACTTTGGTCCAGACTGGGACATCTTAGGTGATCTCCTGATTTTTCATGTTGCAGCACCAGCAGGTCAAGATTTTTTGTTGTGAAATATCTATGTATCGATGGAATGATGTTCCCAAGAGAATGTATCACATTTGTGGTTTTGAGTAAAATGTTTCCACAAGTATTCCATACATGAAAATTGGTGAATTTGAATTGTAATAACTTGGATGATCCACTGACTTTTCATCTAGTCATTGGAGTTTTATTAAACCAATTTGTGTTTTTCCTGGAACTTCTGTATGAAACTGAAAATATAAAGACAAAGATTCAGGTCCAAGGAAGCATTTTCTCCTGTATACATTTCACCTCTAAAATGGGACACATTTCAGGTACACTCCAGACATAAAAACTGAAAAAATAATGACTTTGAGTGAAAAAATGTTGAATTTGAAGAGCAGAAGAATAAAATCCCAAGTCAGGTTTTGTTGCCACTCTGATCCTTCACATGTGAATAAATCCCTCTAGAGAACAATAAATATGGTTTCAAGTACAGCCTCTGTAAAAGCTCCTTTTCATACATCAATCCAGCAGCTACCCCGCAGAAGTAATACAGGAAATTCTTCCTTGATTAACACAAAATCCTAGTATCTTCAGCCAACTAACCAACCAACCAACATTTAGCTCACTAGTTACCAGACTATTTAACTCATGGCTCAGACACCTTACTTTCCTAAATATTTCTTTTAGTGCATGGAACTAAATTGCAATAGTATCCCAGTAAGCATGCAGTCCAGGTTGGAATTATGAATTTTTATCTGTATGATGGCACACTCAAAACCGAAGAAATTTTCAGGTCCAATGTATGCGATTTTCAACTTTATTGCAGCGTATTGGGAACCAGAGGGTTAATTGATAGGAAACAATAAGAAAACCAGTGACCTGTAATGGTAAACACCAGAGATTTCTAGCAGGTAAACAGGTGAAGGG
>JAPMOB010252163.1:1650-11722 GCA_029875015.1 Lepomis gibbosus
TCTTTGTGCAACCTCCGTCCAATACATTTACTTTCTATACATAATAGTACTCATATAGATAACATAAGCCAACACATGGGAGGAGAACTCCAAATGCTTGTGCAATGGATGTGTAGCGAGGTGTTACATGGGACTCAGGCCGCCCGCCACTGCACAAAAGGCAGCCTTTGGACCTGTTGTCATTGTTGTCCTATAAGAACATGACAATTAAGAAGATAATATAAGAAGATGACAACAAGGCCAGCAGTGATGTTGGAGATGTTTTTTTCCCTACTCTATTGTCCTGCGGTAACATTATTGCAGTTGTTATAACTCCCATATAACATCTGTTAGAGTTAACAGACCTGCTCCCTGCTTCTGCTTTGACTTACCATACTTTTTTTGTTTATAAGCTGATGTAATCTGAAATATCAATATGTCTGGGATAAACAACAATCGGCCAATATCGGCCACGGTGATATAAGTACAGCTCTAGCTCCAGGAACTCAGCCTTAGGGACTAAGCTATGGAGCTGAACTGTATGAACTGGTCTTGACAAACACCTGCACATCCATACGCACAAGGGTCTACATGTTTTGGGGGTTATATCAGGGCTTTTATTTTCCTATCATGTTCAATTGACAGCAAACTCTTGCATTCCCTAACCTTAACCACGGATTTATTTTTGTAACTATGACGACGAAGCTCCCCTGGCCTTAATGATGCAGTTAATGAAGTGATGTTAACCCACACCATGATCTCTGTCTGAATCGACCAAAGCCTTGTCATAAAACAGATTTATTTTCCACTGATTGTAATGGGACAGGCATGTCATCCACCTGCTCTTTTCTCTATAACATTGTTTGTCTAATTTTATGGATATATTTGATCAATTATTGATTATTTGATGTCTTGTTTGCAGTCTGTGGCTCCAGAATAAATATGTTTCATTTTGTTAGTGTCATGTCTGGCGTACATCAGTGACTGACAGGTAAATGTGTAAGTGTCCAATGTTAGACTGCAGCAGCGTAACGTAGTTATTCTGGGCCCCGGTCCAAATATTTTCCTCGGGCCCTGACAAACTTGCCTTTGATCCAAACCATGAACAGCGGCTGCCTGAACGCCAAATTAATCAAAGCTATGGCCACAAAATTCCCCCAACAGCCAAAATATTTTTTAACCACCAAACACTAACCAATGAAAACACAGACACACACTATGACGATAAGCATAGAACTATAGCTGTCCAGATAAGACCAGCAACTCAGACCAGCAATTACAGATATGATCACTGTGGTGTCCAACAATAATGCTGCGGTGATGTGTTGATAAGAAATCCGCTTGACACTGTCCTTGATCACAAAAGTTTATTAAACAAATAAAGAGTAGGCCTATAACCCTGGCCAGGGTCATTCGGTTTGAATAAATTTAGTAAGATTAAGGAAGGATATAGTATAAGGTTAAGGAATAAGGAATAATATAAGGATTAGGACGGCGCAGATCTGAATAAAAAGCCCTTAAAAAGGCGATCTTAGATGGGCCGCAAATCCTGGAAAGGAACTAGGTGACTTTTCAGGTCCGTTCAAAGGAACTGGGAGCTAGTAGAATAACGTTTGATTGAAGTTACCGCTCGCTACATGTGGCCTATTCATCATTTATCAACACAGCAGCAAAGCAGTCGGAGACGGTACACAAACAGCATACAGGAAGTGCGCATTTTCCAACATACAAGAGGAAATAATCTCAACTTCCAGCCCTGATCCTACTCTAAACAGAAAGAAACCTGTAACTCACCATCAGAAGCTCACTCTAAGGGCTTTTTCCCAACAAAGTCAAACTGTTCCAAGAAAGATGAAATGAGGATATCCAAGCATGTTATCACACATGACAGGCAAAAGATCATTGCACACACAGAATTCCCAAGTTCCTGTAAGCCTTTTTACTTCATAACTTTAACAAAACAAACAACCAAAAAACAAAACAAACACAGTAAATTAGTAGCAGGTAGAAAAAAATATTTATTTTGATAAAACGTTCATTTTTGGAACAATCAATAACGATAAAAACACATAATAATAAAAATGTATTATACATGAAAATAGGGTAACCAATGAACATTATCTTTGAGGTAGGAGTGGGGTATAAATAGCACTCATTCAATAAGTGAACTAATAGTGGAGTGAGGTGCTGGTGTGAGTTTTTATTAACATTGTGAACGGCGGTTGTGAGGACCAACGGCTGAACCTTCGAGGCCGCAGGGCACCCCGGCCCTGGTGCATTGCACCCCGGCCCTGGTGCATTGCACTGTCTGCACCGGCGGTAGTTACGCGGGTGGACTGCAGACTGTCTGGCTCTAGTTAACGTGTCCTAAGAGATCAGTAGTCAGTATATCTTCAAACTTCCATCCTGGTACATGTGCATGTGTGTGTCACTGTGACCCAGCAGTCACCTAAAGAACAGTTTGGGGTGCTGCTGACCTGCAGCTCACACTCAAGTCTTCACAAAGATGCACACACACACACACACACACACTCAGCTGGACCACAGCGCTGCCGGCTAAGGTCTCAAGGATAGCGAGTGAAACCCCTGCGTAATGTGAGATCCACAGTCTGCATACCAATAGAAAGGCCTCAGGGCTGACTCTGTGTGTTCTTACTTTACAATGTAAGAGACTGCCCAAAGAGCAGAGAAGACTATTGATGGTGTGATTTAGAAGAAGTCAGTAGATACCTGTGGTTAAAGTGGCATCCAGTGTCCCTCAGGGGGCCCTAAGGGTGTCAGAGACGGGTGAGGGTGGGGTTGCTGGAGGTTGTGCTGTAGTTATCGGCCATGGCCAATGACAGCAATATAGTTTGACTTAAAGTATATTTCATTTCAAACTTTCTGCATACGTGACAGAAATACAGATACAGTACAGTATTTTAAAGTCAGTCAGTGACTGGTTCAGTTAAAGGACAGTTCTAACAGGACTGATTCCATCGATGGCCAGTTGATTAAAACACTTCCTCTTTGCCCAAAGCTCCATTTTTTCTTAACCCAGACCCAAAGGTGACATTCCTTTCATTCGTGATGAATCAAGATGCCGCTGCCTCAGTGTTTTGGTATGCGCTTTTTTGTCTTGTTTCTTTGTAAACTGAATTTTCAGCTGAGATCCGCGGAGCTCTCTCAACAGAGAAGAGCTCATGACGCCGGCAGATTTATCGCCGGAAGAGGGGGAAACGGAACTTTGCACACCCTTACCGGGAATAATTCTCAGCGTGTGCTCACTGTGCAACAAACTGGATGAACTTCAGCTGCTGGTGGGGAAAACAGAGCCTTTTATTCATCTTCAGGGACACGTGGCTGTGTGGACAGATACCAGACTCTGGCAGGATTCCAGCTCAGAGCGGATCACGATCCAGATCTTAATGGCAAAACAAAAGGTGGAGGTATTTGTTTTTACAGCAACCATGTCCTGATGTGGAAAATTAATTCATCTGCGCCCTCAACTCCTGTGAATTTGTTTAATTCATTCTGCTCAATGTTTTTCACCACAGACCAGCATGCAACAGGCACAGTGAATGCTCGCAGACCAGATACTGTGTGTGGAGCGGACTAACCCTGTCTCATTAGTTAATGTCCTCTGTGACATTAAAGGTAATCTCAGCCACTAACTCCCCACTTGCACCTGGCCAATGAACGGAAGGAGTTCAGTTCTGACACTATCACCCATGACTCCATCAATCAGCTCCACCACCGCAGCAGGGATCTGGGCACCCCACCTGCCCACCCCAGAGACTCCCCCCCTCCCCTGCAACTCTCTCCATCCTGGAGAGCGACATCAACGGCAGAGGCAGAACCCTAAAGCAACTGAGCCAGATTCTCTCTCCTTCTACCCTGAAGAGTGCCGATCAGATGTATTTAACTCCTCACTGCAGACATGCTACGTGCCATCCTGCTTCAGATCCTTCAGATTCAGGAGTTCTGGACTGAAGAAGTCTCTTGGATGAGGGACGAAACATCTTCTAGTTTTTCCTTCGACACAGTCCAGTTGCCCTTGACCTCAACTTTCGTTGGTAAACTATGACCTGGGTGATTGAGAACCTTCACAGACCTCGAGTGTTCTGCCTGTCTGTGTTTGGCCTGATCCGCTTGGACGTTTTACACCCGAACTGCATGCAAGCCTGAGTCTTTGTGTTTTGCTCCTTCAGTTAACTCTCCAGTGTCCTGCATTTCTGTCATCAAATTCCTGACAGATTCTGCTTATATAAAATATTATAATGTTGTTTTTAAATCCAGTTCTGGTATTATAAAGAGTCAGTATCTTCAAATGTGACTTGTTTTAAAAGTATGGAGACGTCTTTAAAAAAGTAATTAGATCATGATGTAGTGAGATGAAAATCCCAATATATTTAATTGAATGGATGAGTAAATCTGAGATCAAATGTGGAAAGCATACAGGCTAATATAAAACCATGACTTACAGGGGTTGTGCTTGGGGTAATTTTGATATTGACCTATTTCTAAAATTGTGCTTACGACCAATTTTTTTTAGCCGTTCCTCAGAATTAAAGTCAATAATTTAACTATTGTCTTGTTACGTCAGTCAGTCGCCATTTATTTTGATGATGTTTGACTACATCACAGCCACAGAGTAATGCAAAGCTGCTATCTGTATCTACACCAGAATTTATGTGGCCTACACTGGACATTGTCAGATATCCATTGCCCAATGCCATTCATACTGTAGAAGTAAATTTAGCTGCCCAAAAACTAATACATGCCATTATATTAAAGTATCATTTTCTAAGATGTTTTTTTTGTGTGTGTGTGTGTGGTTCGGCGCCCTGTTTCAGATTGTAATTCATAACTGTCATAAATAAGGACAGCTGTGATTTGTGAATTTGTTTTAATTACATTACGTACGATCAAAATAAGTCAGTGTAGCATCAAAAAGATTTTGAAGCTGTTAAAGATAAAATTACTTCATCATGTAGTAATAATCATAATAAAGGTATAAGTGTAAATATAGTCTAAGTAACAGCTGTTTAAATGTTAATGGTCTAGGTGTAGTAATGAGCGGGCACACATTCTTTGGCTTTGGCAACGCTGTAATTAGAACTTTAATGCCAGTGAATTGAATTAAATTTAGTTTGGGGATTTTAACAGTAGGACTGGATCTGGAGGCTGGGCATATAGCTGGAGGAGGACCAGATTATAAGCATTTTATTTAGAAGTGTCTCTGAAAAAAAAAAAAGTAATTACTGACAAAAATCTGAAAAGTTGTCTTGGACATTTTGTATCGCCTCTGTAGACGGTCCCAGTTTCCTGTCTCCTGTGCAGGTATTCGGACACTGTTCATACCTGTTCAGAATGCATTATCTGTTCATATCTGGATATTGTATTTGCATTAATTTACATGCCTGTTATCCTGACAGAATCAGGAAGATTATGTGAAGGTTCAACATTTTTTCTCGTTTTCTGACCTTTCTTCGAGCAACAGGAGGCAGTGATACACACACATAGGAAAAGGTCAGTCGTGTCAGTCTCACCTGGTCATTTCCTCCAACAGTACGTAGCAACACTGAGTGGTAAGCGTGCAGCAGCCCGTCCCTTCATCACTCTCTGTTCCTGTTGCAGGCTGTGTGGTACTGAGGATTAATTCGGTATTAACGGCTCCTTTCTAGCCAAATATTTCCAATACTATATTATACAATACCTCTTTCTCTTTCTTCTCCATCTGAAAAGCCTTGTAAGTTGTGTTACCTTGAAAAATGTTTTCACATAGACCAAACATTAGAATGTGACTATAGTGTTTTTTTGAATAGAGTATTGTGGTGATATTTCAGCGTGTTTGAGGTCTTAATATGCCCCAACTGTCCTGCCTGCTGCTGATTGAGAGCAGCTCTCTGGTGCTTTAAAGCTAAATAACCGCTGTGCGGAGGGCACTGTACGTATTTTTGAAATTCGGCAAGAGCATGATTTGGAGTGTTTCACAGTGATTATCTCTGACCTTCCTGGTTTTAACCTCTCTAGGTTTTAGATTGGTGGAAAAGCCTCCAAGTCACAGCACACCAGGATGCTGATTTTACGCCTCAGACTTATTTCATACTTACTGGAAATTTTATCAAAATGTCTTCTGTGTATAACTTCAATCACAAAGAAGATATATTCTGCTGTCCACGGTAGCTTTCTCTGTATTTTTTCAAGTTGCATTCACCATCAAATATTAAACTTCATTCCACTTTTTGTAGTGAGATGATGTAAGATATGATGCAGTCCTGATAGATGGGGACCAAATCATAAAGCCTTACTTTAATTGTGATTTCTGAATTCACCATTAATAAAGCTGCACTGATAACATGTTTGTTATCAACGAAAGTTATTGTCAGTCTTCTTACTGTTCTTAAAAACCTGCACATAATCAGTTGTTCCTGTGAATAATCAGACCAAGCTTGGTAGATACAACGTTTTTATATATCCATTCATATCATCTGTGATTAATAATCTTAAAAGCCAAATGTTCTATTTATAAATGAATCACTCAGCGATGTATACACAACATGCTATTCATTTTAGTATTGATGCTACAACACTAAACAGTAGTCTATGATGAGTCTATCAATGCCAGCTCTGACAGTCTTTTGACCCTCCTTATGTAGTATGTATGTATGTATTAGTGGTTTTTCCTGGAGTCTTTGCTGCTCATAGAAGTAAGTGTGTGGGTTTGCTTTCAGTGGGGGAACACAGTGCAATAAAACAAAAAACACAATGGAAAAAAAAAACGACAACAAAAACACATAAACAGATACAATAGTAAATTCACTAGCACTGGCATATGCTAAATGTGCAGAATGCTGGGTCCCAAGATCCAGCATTCTGCACAAAACGGAGCCATGCCCTGTCCATCCTATAAATGTTCTGTGTTAGGTTATGATGTTTTGCTAATGGTATGTTCTTACATCCAGTAGGAGATGCTGAAAATCTGAGCAAAGCCACTATTTTCCACTCAATTAGAAAGCTTTATTTGGCATTAAAGGATTTCTAATTCCTCTCTTTATTAGATAAGTTGCAGGTACAAAGAATGCTATTTAATTATAGTAATTACTGTTACTGCACTGTAGATTGGTTCAGTGTGATTTTGCTTTGTAGTTAGGCTTGCATTCGATACATACTTAATCACACATAAGTTGTTGATAAGAATCCTATTTAAAGTTGCTACTGTCTGAATTTAATCAAGTGTTGGCGGAAAGAATAAAAGATTTGAAGGTTACTATATGTATGAATGCATGTATGATTGCTTTCCTTTTATTATATTTTCATGTGTATATCTGTGAATATATGGTCACATATAGCCTCCATTTATTCATCATCTACATATTTATTTAATTTATTCCAGCCAATGAATAAAGAAAGTTAAGTGGTTCAGACTGTTAGCAAATATAATAAATATCATGAAATAATTTAGCTTAAGCTAAACCTTGGTGCCTAAACCAGCCCACAAATGTCTATTGTTAGAAGAAAACAAAACATTCTCATCTCAGAGTGTCCAATACCGACAGTTTCAGAAGAAAGTGACGAAGCCTTGTTATTTGACGCTAATGTTACCCTTCAACGTCTGTGGGAGATGCTTCTGGATGCATCTGTATGAGGATGGGGTGTCTTGTACCGACCGGAAGTGATAGCTAACTAGCTACATTTTCCTTAAAGAATAGTGGTAGGGTTAGGTTAAGTTGTTTTCATTTTCTATTTAACTCTTTTAACCCTGATTGTACACTGCACTGTAACTTTAACGAGTTTCTTTCGCATTTTCCCTTTGTTGCTTTTATGTTTAATGTTAAGCACTTTGATTTGCCTTGTTGTTGAAATGTGCTATACAAATAAACTTGCCTTGCCTTGCCTTATTAATGGCCCCACGAAGCCCCCTACTCTTACCATAACCATCAGAAATGTTAGTACCTAAACCTAAGTTACTGACTTTATGCACGTCGACCAACTAACGTAACAAAATACAATATTGCTTGCAAGCATTAGGTCTTCTGGGTGACTCTTGTCTGCCATATTTGATCTGTGAATTCAAACTCACAATTAGCACTGTGCAAGTGCTAATCTCTCCCTCTGTATACAACCTCATCCCATTAATGCATGTTACTAACTCGACTTCTTCCCTTTCCCGATAGTCGTGTGCTTTCTCGTCCCTCTCCTCTCTCCTCCTGTCACTTCCTGCATGTGTTTCTGGCTCTGGTGCTGTGGCGTCTGGATCTGTGGTTGCGAGTCACACACGCCTGGCCTATACCTTGGGACTCTCACTGCAAATACACAGGCTTACCCCACCTCTTTCTGTCTTTTCCCCCCTGTACTGACCCGGATCTACCATATGGGCAACCTGGGCACGTGCTCAGGGACCCTTGGGCAGGGAGGGGTTGTGGAATTTAATGACTGGGCAGGTAATAAGTGGAAGCAGGCCACATTGCTCTGTGTAGATTGGCTACTGGGTGGATGAGCATAGAGTGGGTGGATTACACTGTACTGATTCAAGATCAGCTTTTCAAAGAACAAATTGAGGTTAAAACAGTATAATTAATTTGTAACTGATCCATGATAAGATAACTTGTATCTGCAAGTGTAATGTTATATGTTTGTGGAAAATGGAAGCAGTAGCAAGCAGTGCGGAGCTGTCAAGAGAAAGAAGAGGCTGCAATAAAAATGTTGCGCTAATAAGTAGCTTTTTCTAAAACACAAGAAATGAAGAGGAGGATGTCAAGCTAGTCAATGTTAGCTTGGAAGCATTGTGAGATACCAGCTATGCTCAGCCTCAGATGAGTTTAGGAAAGAAACAGAAAAACACAGATTACGCCGGTCAGCAAACAGAATGAGGTAACGTTAACTCCACGTCAAGCTCATTGGCAGTGGCAGGTGCCATCATCTCTTAAGGATTTCAGCCTTTCAGAATCTGGCGGCTAACTATCCGGCATCACGGAGGGGGAACGAGGCCAGCGGAAAGACACACTATCATTACATTCATATTATATTGTCACAGTCCACCAGAAAAATATATTGCTTTGCTTGTTGCTTACTGGACTTTGAGGCCTTGATCAGCTACTTTGCAAAGAAAAAGAACATAAAAATGAATTCCATTCAAAAACTGAAACTTGGATATTACATTCATTCATTACACACAGATATATTTCAAATGTTTATTTCATTTAATTGTGATGAATAAAACTGACAACTAATATTGCACTCCTGTATACATACAGTATATCACGCAATACTCTGACTAATGAAAATCCCAAATTCAGTATCTTAAAATAGAATATTACTTAATACCAATACAAAAAAAGGATTTTTATATATTTTTTTTGTCGACCAACTGAAAAGTTTGAACATGAAAAGTATGAGCATGTATGGCACTCAATACTTAGTTGGGGCTCCTTTTGCCTGAATTACTGCAGCAATGCAGTATGGCATGGAGTCGATCAGTCTGTGGAACTGCTCAGGTGTTATGAGAGCCCAGGTTGCTCTGATAGTGGCCTTCAGCGCTTCTGCATTATTGGGTCTGGCGTATCGCATCTTCCTCTTTACACTACCCCATAAATTTTCTGTACGGTTAAGGTCAGCATGTTTGCTGGCCAATTAAGAACAGGGATACCATGGTCCTTAAACCAGGTACTGGTAGCTTTGGCACTGTGTGCAGGTGCCAAGTCCTGTTGGAAAATGAAATCTGCATCTCCATGAAGTTGGTCAGCAGCAGGAAGCATGAAGTGTTCTAAAACTTCCTGGTCGACGGCTGCGTTGACCTTGGACCTCAGAAAACACAGTGGACCATCACCAGCAGATGACATGGCACCCCAAACCATCACTGACTGTGGAAAGTTTACACTGGACTTCAAGCAACGTGGATTCTGTGCCTCTCTACTCTTCCTCCAGACTCTGGGATCTTGATTTCCAAAGGAAATGCAAAATATACATTGGCTACATAATGACACAAAAGGTCATTGCTCTTTAGCAATGACCTTTTGTGTCTTGCCCTACTTGTGCGAGGTGTCAATGGTCGTCTTTTGGACAGCTGTCAAGTCAACAGTCTTCCCCATGATTGTGTAGCCTACAGAAC
>JAPMOB010252164.1:0-31864 GCA_029875015.1 Lepomis gibbosus
TATATAAGTATATATATATATAAGTATATATATATATAAGTATATATATATATAAGTATATATATATATAAGTATATATACACACACCACACACACACACAACCAATGTGTGCTGAACAGAAACCAATGACATAATGTCAGTCTGTAAGCTAGAAATGATGCATTTTGTTTAACGTAACATTATTTTGAGGAGATGAGCAGAATTATTCAGAAACAATATAGTCCTTGATCCACATTATCTAACATTTACATGTACACGTGAACAAATAGACAATGTACATATATTTCCAAGTCTTGGCTCTCCTGTGCTCTCCTTGTCTAGCTGTGTTGTGTATTCACTCAGTTTGACAGTATCTGGGGTTTCACCCCATATGCTGGCCCAGCTGTTGCTCCCAGTGGTACTTTGAACTAGAACCCCCTGCCAAACGTGGCTTCGAGTATGTTTGTGTTCCTGCCTGCCTGTGTGGTTAAAAACTGCCCACCATTTACACAGTGCTGTACATATCTACAAAAGATTTTTAGCTTCTTCTGGTCAAGGGAATGGGGCTGAGCAGAGACGGGGTTCTATAAAAAGAGCTTTGTTTGGCTGCTTCTGTCACCACTGCTAGGTTACCATGTAAAACAGACATGCACATTTTTTTATGTAGTTAAGTTTGTATGTGGGAGTAAAACCACATTCGCACATCTGTGCCTGTACAAGATACTGGCTTAACCATTTTTATATTTAAAGGTGTCATAAATTATAATTTTAAGGAATTCATGAAATTATTCAAAGACGCTATAAAGCTCTTTATCAAATCAAATCAAGTTTATTGTCATTTACACAGTCATACACAGTACAATGGCTAGTGAATTTCTTCTCTGCATTTAACCCATCCCAAGTATAAGGAGCTATGGTCAGCCACTGGACAGCGCCCAGGGACCAACTCCTATCCTAAGCCATTGCCTTGGTCAATGACACTGACATCAGACTTTGCCTGATCAGACTCATTAACTGGAAACTGACTAATGCTTTATAGCGTTATGGCTGAGCCAGCTTTACGTGCACAGCCTTTGGCCAGTAGAACTTCAGTTAAGGAGTAAAGTGGTGTCCGGAGCACCTGAAGTTTTGGATTACACTTAGAAGGCTGTTTCAGGTGACAGTTTCAGTTTCTAGGCGTCAAGCCTAGGCCCCATCGTGCACATGGTTTCACATCCCAATTACTCGAGCACAGTTAAGAATACACACAGCTTCAGGGTGTAAATTCATTTGCAGCAGTGAAAATGTGTATACATTGTTGTCTAAAGTATGCTGCGTGAATAATGCATTTCAAGCTACAGTATATTCACTTACCCAAGTGTTATATTACACATTGTAAAGAAACCTAAATGGCAGCTCAAAAAAAAAGAAAGATTGCGTATTAGTGCTCTGGTCATTTTGTCTTGTTGCACAGTGTGAAGCGATCACATAGAAAAAAGAAGAAGTGTTGGCATGCTATTTCTTTCCACTATGATGTAGACTACTTTGAAAAAGAGAAGTGTGACAAAAAATGTTGATAGTTACTTGCACAGAACGAACAACGCAGCGCACAAAACTGTTAGTAGTTAAGGGCACAAAAAGGGTAACTAATGGTCAACTAGTCATGAGGGAATTAAAGGGATTACTTGGAAACTATGCGCATAATGTATCACTTTCACTCAGTAGTGCACAAAAAGAGTAACCCATGATTAAGTAATGAGCAATTACATACTCATTACTAGTTTTGTGCTGCTCAGTTGCTGATTTATCGTTATTCACAACTACTGACGGAGAAAGTGGTCAGACGTTTGTCATTAATATAGTCTCTTCTCTTCTCAGTCTGTTCCCTGGTAACTCTCCATTATAATTTATACAGTCCTCCATTCTGAAACATTCAGGAATCGACTTAACAAGAATTTCATTTTTAAATCATTCATGACTCATTCCTCACTTGTTCTTTAGTAACTATGTGCAATGTTGTGTACCCGATTGTGAAGTGTTATCACTGAATCTTATTAGACTGCAGTAGCTGGGGCCTTCTCCCCAGTTTCTGTTATGCACTGTCAATCTCCCTCTTGTCAGTTGTCTCAGTGGAGTCCTCAAGGCTGCCAGCTAGTCAGCAAACTATGGTATTGTGTTCCTGGTCTGCAATCCTGACCCGTGTTTTTCTCCTGCTGCAGAGGGCGAGTTTCTCGGTGTACGGCGAGTACTGCAGTAACCATGAAAAGGCTTTGCGACTTCTCATGGAGCTAAACAAGATCCCAAACATCAGGACCTTCCTGCTGGTAAGTCCCCACAGTTCCTCCCCTCTGCCTTTTCTTCCCCTTGCTTCTTCTTAAGTAATTGTTGAACTTTTCTTTCTTCTGCATTGTTTTGGGCATCCTTCCTCTCCCACTGTGACTCAGATTTCTCTCCTCTTAATTCTGAATAAAAAAGCATTAATCAGTTTCATCCTTTCGTATCATTTCCTCTAGTTGTGATCAGACTTGTGTTTGTCCACATTACGCTCTCACCTTATTTGCTTTCCTGGCATCTTTACTGCCGTCTTACTTTGTACTGTATTTCTTTCCTCCTGCGAGCCTCGTTTTGCTTCATCTATCCATCCTCCTCCATTTTCCTTCCATCATATCACTTCCATTTCCGTGTTAACAAATGGACACAGGGCAGAAACCATAACAAGGTCAGAGGGTTCTTCCTGCCTGGACGGGATGCAACCACCATCAGGGTCTTTTTTTTTTTGTCGCTCTTGTAGTGTTTTCCGCTGCCGGCTCTTTCTGTGTGCCCAAATCTTTGGGCCCTGGACAATAGACGGGGCCTTTGAGCAGAGGCTGACCAGTGAAATCATCTGCAGATTTTGGTCCAGCCAGCTGTGGAGTGTTGGCAGCCTTTTTTGGGATTGGCCGAGAGATCTGAGGCCCTGCATTTGCCGCTGCCTGATGCTTCCATGGCATTATTCAGACCCACAGACAACAGTGGGATCGGGGTGTTGCTCTGTGCTTTGGCATTTTTGCTTCCCGTTGCTCAGTCGTGCAGTGGTTAACTGGTTATGCGACATTGATTCTTCCAAAGTAAAATCACTACAAAACATCTGGTTATGTATTAAAGCAGCTGTCAGACCTATTCGGTAGAATCTCAAATATTGGACTACCTCTTATGTTTTGTGTAACAACCATAGTAACAAGACCGGGTCAGTCAAATTTCGACAAAACAAAACATTATCTATTTAAGATATGTTGACATAGCAAAGAAAATATGCAGTTATTTTGCAGAAGAGCAGAGGATAAGTGAAGTGGGTACTATTATAAATCGTCACAGCAGTTAAAGGCAGTGTGAATTGCAATTGGCTTCTTTTCATCTGTGTTTAATTCCAGTTGAATTGTAGTCTGGATTAAACACTTTTTATGATAATTGAATCGCACAATGGAGAGAGCTTCTGAAATTGTGTGCAGAAATGAAGTGTTAATTGAGAAGAGAGAAGTGAAGTGAAATCAAAAGGAGGTCAGAGTGAAGAGCAGAGGGAATTCTGGCTTTAGGCTGGCAGATTACAAATTAGCAGAAGACGAGAGGAAAGAATAAAAAGAAGTCAGGGAAGACTTAGATAGAAATGGGTGTGTGGAAGAGAAAAACATTAGTATTAATACATTAGGAATCTGTGGAATGCAAAAGTTCATGATCAGTTGCATTTTTGTTGCAATTTTTTCCATCGGAAAATACCGCACCATCCTCGCCTGCTCAGTGTACAGTTAAAAAGGAATTGCCATGTGATTATAATGCTTTAACTGATCTCCTGCCTTCTTTCCCACTTGAGAGCACTCAAGTGGTTTATCTCCATGGCTGCTTTTCATCTTTCATCCCATCCCATGAGGTCATAGCATACTGCCTTCGTTCCCTACAAAATACAAGACATAGAGAAACAATGGCTGTCACTATAAGCCCCCCCCTTCTAAAACGGTTCTTTGGGGAGGAGGAGAAGGCATTTTAGAGGTTTCTCAGTGATCCTTTTGTTGAAAAGCGTGGACATATTGGATGGATTTTCAGTGGCCTAGAAATATAGTTTAGTTACAGACAGAGTTGTGTGTCTACAGAAACCAGCTTAAAATGACACTGAGGTATTTTTGTTTTTAAAATGCTAAAATAAAAACATGTCAAATACCGTATATGTAAAAAATATATACACTTGAATCTTCCTAAATCTGAAAATGTGGCTGAAACAGACTAGAAAGTGTTGCCAGTAATTAAACGCCAGAGAAATAAAGTTCTGATGACAGGATGTGGTCGTTAGCGGTAAAGGTTTTCCACCAACTGCAGCTGTTGTGGTTTAAACAAAAACTGTGGTTGTGCATACAGGTTAAATAACTTAACATTAATAATAAAAAATAAAGAAACACGTATGGAAAATGTATCACAGCTAAGGCTTTGCTCCTGTGTACACAGAGACAGATTGTTCTATTGCACCTGGACCTGTCACAGATCTGCTGTCAGTGCAACAGACTGTCTGTGACTGAATGGAAATGACCACAATAGTCAATTAAAGTCTGTTTATTGCTGAAAAAACGCATGAGACAGCAGCAGCTGCAAATGCTCTAAAAATAGTTTTTCAGACATGCCCTGTCTTAGATGATAAGCATTTAAATTTTTTTTCAGAAGTAGATTTGGAAAAGTTAAATGGACATCTCTACCGTGGAAAGTCATTTGAAAGTAAAGCTAAAGAAAAGGCCAACACTCTGTCCTGACAAAGCTGGATTCAGCAGCACGTTTTCTTGTCAAATTTTTTTGGTTTTCACTTTTGTACACAAGTGCTTTTAACACACGCGTGTGTGTAATGTGCAATTACTGATAAACTGTTAAGAGGTTTTCTGGGTTTTCATTTCCTTTTATTTCCAAACTCTTTCTGTAGACAGCTTCCGTTTCAGGCAGAATCCCTTTTTTATTTCAGGCTATACACATAATCCTTCCATTTTTTAATATTTAATTGGTGTGCATTGGTGTGTAATCTTGTTTTATTTGTGTTACTTCTTCAGCACTGCATGCTTCTTGGAGGGAAGAAAAGCACAGATGTTCCCCTGGAGGGCTACCTTCTCAGTCCCATTCAGAGGATCTGCAAGTACCCTCTGCTGCTGAAGGTACGATAAACTGCCTCACTAGTGTCATGATGCTGCTATCAAATAATACTAGCTTTAATTGGCATATCACAGCCAAGCAATAGGTTTGACATTTTTGGGGAAAACCCTCTGCCATTCCAAAGGTTTCAAATACCTTCAACAACTTCATTTGGTTCTTGCGTAGAAGAGGTTGTTCTAACTAAAGCTCACAGTATACTTTATACCCCTCTAAGACTGAAATGATGTTTTCACTCTGCCTGCTTCTGGAAATTCTACAGCTTATGTTTTAGCCCACCTCCTTTCCCCAACATAGGAACTGTTAAAGCGGACCCCAAAGAAGCACGCTGACTATCCTGCAGTGGAAGAGGCTCTGCAGGCCATGAAGGCTGTCTGCTCCAACATCAATGAGACCAAGAGGCAGATGGAGAAACTGGAGGCTCTTGAACAGCTGCAGTCCCACATTGAGGGCTGGGAGGTGAGAGCAAGAAGGACAAACTTGGGGGGGGGGCAGTAGTCATGAGGAGACTTGGGTGTCACAAGGAGGCAAGATAGAAGTCAATTAAAGAGGAAAATATCTTGTTTGAGAGCTGAAACCTTGAGAGCTGAAAGATGGTGACATAACAGCGAAGGGCAGTGCTTTGACATTTAGAGGGTAAAAATTAAAGGAAAGAAACACAAACTTGTTTTAGAGCATCCTGAAATGCAACACAATTATGATTTGTACGAGGTTTCTGTAAAAGCAAGTCCAGTAACATGACAAAAAGAGCCAGACCACCAGGGTCTCCATCAGTCTTAAGAGTTAAGCACTAATGTCGCCAAATCACTGCTCTGGGCACAGGGGCCACGGACGGGGCTTGGGAGCCGAACGAAGGCTCCAGTGCATTTTTCACGCCTCCCTCAACCACCACAACAGAGGCCTTGTCTTAGCAGGCACCAATGGACAATCCACCCATACAGGGTGCCAATGGGGTGCCAACGGGCATACTGCCCAATCAGAGGAGACATAGGAAGCAGAGCTCTAGTCTCACATGTACTGGGAGGGTTGTAGGAAGGGACCTTTGGAGTGGGGAGAAGAAGAAAACTGAAGGATGAAACCAGAGAGTGGGCCCCACTGGGACATCCCACTATGTGCTTGCCAAAAACAGACCCCCTTTTCCCTTTCCAGCAGACAAAACCCTGATAATTGTCCACCACAACAACAAAAAACAAGAAATGGTTATTTAGCTTGGGTAAATTGACAGTAAACGACCATGCAGAGCCTTTTTATTTTTCTGGTCCCCCTTGCGATGAACAATCAATTATGTGTGTTTCTTTCTACCCCATGATTTGCGCATTAGCCACCATTATGTCCCCCAGCCTTTATTTTACGTCTCAAGTATGGCACAAGTCCACAACAAATAGCACTGAAGCAATTACCCAGTGGACTGATCAGAAGATTAAGAGAAATGATTCAATCATTTTGATAATGGATTAGAATGCAAATATTTCAAGCAAAACTATCAAAGATTTTTATGTTCCAGGTTTTCAAATATGAGGACTCTCAGTTTTATACCATTTAAAATGAAAATCTCTTTGCGGTTTAGACTGTCAGTTAAACTAAAGCAATGAATTTGAATGTACGTCATCTTAGGCTCTGGGAACATGTGTCATTTTTTGCAACTTTTTTACATTTTAAACAATCAATTGCAATCAATCGTTTCTTTCCAAAGTCTTCAACCTTAAAGTAAATATCTCACCCTTCTTTCCTCTCTCCAGCCACCCCTAAGGCTAATCACCTCCACTCCTAATGGAAGTGGACGCCAGTAGTGCCGAATCAGGCCTAGACGCATTACTGCTGCCCAGACACACTGTGCTCACACACTGCAAGGCGTGCGTGCATGTGCGTCCATAGTTAGAAGCATGGCCTCTGGATTCTTATACACTCCTACACACACTCGGGCCCACCCCCACCTCAGCTTAGTGCAGTTAACATAAGGTTGAATCGATTGCCTGAAACTGGATCCCCTCTCTGGACCATGTCGGTATGCACCTTAAGAAAAGCTCAGAGAATCATTTTCCTCTCTGTGAACTCTGGAACGATGACCATCCATCATAAATATGTCCTCTTGGGAATCAATTATGGACGCTGAGAGTGGGTGTGGCCTTTCCACATGTCTCTGGTGGACCCATGTCAGAAACATCAAAGACAACAGTGAAGTCCAAATCTGATGTATATGTGTGTGACTGTGGGGACGCGGTGGTGGTGGGGGCTCTACAAGCCAGGGAGGGTGGGGGAAGGTCCACACATTGGTGTGTTTAGTTCCAGATGATTTGGAGAGGAATGATCTGTGTAAGAATGAGATGTTTTTTAACTTTATTATTTTTATTTTATTTTATGGTAGACGGCTTTGGTGAACAGCATGGATACCCCCTCCTGCTCACAGACTCTAGAACGTTATCCATGTTAAATGAATTTTTTTTGTTATTTACTTGGTGGTTTGAGTTTTGATAGAAGGAAATTGTTTCTTCTGTAAAGGACCTGTGTTCGTGTGTCCTTTGCACCCCCCGTTAGAATTCTCCATGAATGAGTAGAGTGTAGCTGACTAGGCTTTATTGAATTTAAATTTTACTAGGGCTGGGCAACACATTAATTTTAACACGCATTTTAACGCATTCATTTTTTTAGTTGCGCGTTAACACAGTTTTTAAAAAATTATTATTTTGAAAGTCCGTTGCTCACTGGCTCTGAATGCATATAGGCATACAGTCAAACCATGGGTCACAGGAGAGGTGGGATGTAGATCAGCCCTCCCAAACAAGCAGCGGAGAGCAGGTTCTCTCAGGTGAACGGACAGGGAGACGGCGCTCCGTGAGTGAACGGCAGGCGCTCTGTGGATAGTAACCATGGCAACAGCTTCTGTGCGCTACACAGCCGTAGCCTTTTTAACTTAAATTAAAATTATACATAGGCTAACTTTACCTGATAGACCTGAATTTACTTTTGCGGGGATGCTCTGCCATGTCAATTCCCTCCTGCTGAGGTCCTGATAACTATTTCGATTCTGGAAACTCCCAAACAGCGAGGATCAGTCTCTCTTCCAATAATTCGTCCTGCACATCGCGTACAAAAAGTTCAAGACAATTCAACTTCGGCAGCAGGGGGTCGTGTGCGTGAGGCGAGCATGACCGTGACAGTTTCACATAACAGGGACACTTGCTACTGAACATAGACTGTTGTGATTGTAGACTGCTGATACCTGCTCAGAAAAAATCCCAAGAACTCTGATGGTAACTTGTTTTAACAGGCTAGATAAAAGGTAATGCCCTGGTGGTGGCAAGTTTAATATTTGATTTGAGTACATTAATGTTTAAGTTGAGATTTACAAGAAATATTTTATTTCTACTGTGTAAAGGGAATACTGCTGTTAAAAAGCACCTTATTTGTTTAAAGTGTTTGCAAACCAAATATTATTGCACTTTTGTGTATATAGCAGTACATTTAAATCAAAAGTGTGCAGTACACTACTTTAGAATTCCTTATCCTATATTGCGTGCAACAGTGCGATTAATCACAATTAAAAATTTTAATCTTTGCCCAGCACTAAATTTTACACGACATTTCCGCTTGACATGTCGAGGTACAAAGTATTTAAAAAGGTTTCACTGCAGAATTTAGAATAAGGGTTGAACACTTCCACCTACAGTCCTTACTATGTCACGAATCAAGTGTTTCCTTTCTATGTGCATATACGACAGTAGGCTGGGTGCAGGCATGTATTTGTAGCTTGCATGTATATGCATAGACACCCTAAGATGTAAAGAATAAAAAGGCTTTCTTTGTTCTTAAAACAAGAGTTCCAGAGGAAACTACATGTAGGCCTAGGAAACAGTTTAGCAGTGTTGCCCTGACACTTTAGTGAATCTTGCTTCCAGTTAACAGGAATTTTCTATAAGCTCCGGTTCGTGGCAACCCTGCAGTAGTGTTGTTAAGCTCTCTGGCAGCGTTAAGGCTAACTGTCCTGGCAGTGACCAGCGTGTAGATAATAGTTTTGCACTGGGCGTAAATTGAAGTTGGGTGGGGGACAGCTGTGTTTACTCTTTCCCATCATTGTCGATAGAATGAAAACAAATTGTTCACAATGTCAAAGTTGAATTTCATATTGTTTCACAGAGGTTGTGAACTCTTCAAGTTTTGAAACAGATAACAATGTTTTCTTCACAACCCCCCCAATTTAGACCGAAGATGCTATCAGAGTGTCTATGGTTGCAGCACATGACATGGCTCTGTACATGATGGATAAACTTCCCATCTTCAGTTGTGTAACTTGTACTGTTGTCACAATAATAATGCCAGTAGCTAATGTCCTTTTCAATCTTTGTTCTTTCTTCAGGGAACCAACCTGACAGATATATGCACAGAGTTGCTGCTTCATGGGAATCTCCTTAAAATCTCAGCAGGCAATATCCAGGAACGTGTCTTCTTCCTGTTCGACAACCTTTTGGTGTACTGTAAGAGGAAGTCCAGGTGAGTTATGCAACTGTGGGCCAGCTATACAGGAGCTTCCACAACAGAGTTGTCAATGGAGGAGGAACAAGAAAGCATTCAATAATTTCTTCACCACTGAAAAGATGCTAGAGGTGGAAAACTGGAGCAAATAACCACATCACGTTCGTGTAGAAAGGTTTTAAGTGCAAAACAAAAACAACTACATGTGTCTCCCTCTCACGTAGCTGTGCCTGTATGAATGTGCATCTGTAAAAGACAGAAGTTATTTTTTTCCCCCTGTGGCACTGGCATCGACGGATGTTTTCCCTGCTGAGCGTAACCACAGTGTTTTCCCATTCCCTAGGGTTTCTGGAAAGAAGTCCACCAAGAGGACCAAGTCTATCAACGGGCCCCTCTATGTGTTCAGAGGCCGAATCAACACTGAAGTGATGGAGGTGGAAAATGTGGAAGATGGAACAGGTTTGTGTTTACCCAGCAGTGTTACCTTTGGAGACTGTCTATATGTCCATTCATGCTACTCTCCCAGGGTATTTGTGTAACTGCTACGTTACCCAACATGTCGATTTGTTTACTTTGATTTCCCAGTTAATATAGAAAATCACATTTATGCAATAACAGTAATAATTATTACTTTCAGTTTGCCTAAAAGTGCTCTTTTTTTTTTTACATCTTAGTTCATGAAACTGTGTCATTTAGAAAATGGTTGTTATACTGATATGAATAACGCACTTGTTGACAGTTTGGGTGGAGTATCATACTTGCACCTAGTTTCAAACAGGATGTTGCTTGCAACCTCATGTACCACCTTTTGATGTCAGCTATTCAGAAATGGGCTGAGGTGTTGATATAAATCTGAAGTGCAAAAGCAACCCCCTAGCTAGGTGATAACCAATGCGAGAGCACATCAAGTTTGAGATATTGTGCCAAAGATAAACGACTCATTTGTGGGCCCGTAGTGAAATGGTCGTCACTCAGCTCGTTTTGCTGTTGTGGTTGGTATACGCTGTCTGCTGCTGTAGAAACAGTGTGTCTTCCTCTCGCTCACATGTTTCCTCTTTTTTTTTTCTTTCTGTGCTGGCAGAATATTTTGCAAGCTCACATGACCTTTTTTTCAGCATGTTGGCTGCTGGCGGTCACATTTAGGCTGCTGAAGGGAAAACCACAAAGAAAAACATGCCTTATTCGCAGAACTAAGGGGTCCCACATTGAAAATGCGCACATACACGAGCTCCCAGAACACAGATTATACGATTACTAAGTGTAAGATCCAAATGTGCAAGTATTTATCTGCTGAAAGCTTAAATGGAATCATTGACTTTCTATTGCAAATGTCATGCAAACAGACCCAAATTTCATAAACTATACACAGTAAATTAGAACCTTAAGTAACACAATCAAAGATGCTGTTCAACTGATTTATTGTGAACTAAGAGGTAAGCTCATCTTCACTCGACCTCTCTGTCTTACCAAATCTCAGCAGGTACTTGCATACAATCTTCCTAGAATCTTTTTACATCCTAAAGAGAACCTACACAATTGTATATGTCCACAACTAGTTCCCTGCTCTCCCACATCAGCAGGAGCTGCTCCCTGTGGGGCCTGAAGGTTCAGATCTATTTATATGACCTTTGAGTGTGAGACTAATGCACCCCATTACCAGTGTCCATTCATTATTCAGTAGTGGCTCACCTGCAGCTAAATGGATGATAAAATTAGAAAGGGGTACGAGGAGAGATTTTGTTGAGTCAGTGAAAAGATGGTCCTGCACTGCTCTCATGGGTGCAGCATGTTTGCCATTTTATTTGGCTTGTAAATCATCGCTTAAGTAGTAAATCCTCTTTAGAGATAACTTTAATGTTAAACCTGCAGTGCGTAACTTTTTCTTGCCCTTCTGGCAGTGAGAGTAATCACACTACAAACAGTGTTGACGCGTGCTCATGATGGATGCCCACAGGTGAGCTTGCCTCAGGCTCGTGTTTGGAAATAGTTACAAAAATACAGAGACATTTGCACAGTTCCAAGAAAAATAATCCATTATTTAGGAAAAGTAAATGTAATATGTGGTAGCTGCATAGCCTACTGCAGACATTTAACAAACACCAACCCGTCCAAGAGCATTAACGTGTCACCCCTTTTTTTTCTCTCATCTTTCTAACGAAGACGAGATAAACCAATGGGGATCCGTTTTTGGCCTCATAATAAACTTCCTCTCCAATAGACCTTGGCTTTTTTTAAAAAAATACAATGATGGCGATCGTGGAGCTCTCTACACAACTTTTGGTTGCTCTCCCACTCAGCTCTGACAAACCAGTCATTGCTGGTTGGCGTAAAACACATAATTACAGGTGCACCAGGGAGGGAATGTCGCCACGGATACCAGATTAAAAAACACTGGTATACTGTGAATACAGGGAGATTTACCTAGGGTGACAGGCAGGGATTATTATCATTATATCATACATTCTATGATATAATGTGTACTCTAATGTTTTATTGCTGTGCCTTTACCTTGAAATTACTAATCTTGCTGTATTTTTACCCTGTAAAGCTTCTTGGTCAAACTTTATGTGTGCTATATAAATAAAGTTAATATTGATATTGAGAGGCTTAACTAGCGTCGTGAACTTTTGGCAAGGGCTTGAATGTAGCTTTAACTTATACAAGATATTTACAAGTGTAATTCATTTACACTCATTACTTCCTTTATGTACCACTTAACATTGTGTGTGTGTGTCTGTGGTTTTTGTCTCATTTGGCTTAATGCTTAAATAGAATATGAGAACAAGAAGAGAAAGAAAAACAAGGTTAATAAAAAACAGTGAACCAAAAATATAATTTGCAGTTATACATTTTGTTTTGATTAGATCATTTGTTTTAAGTATGTCCCTAAATCTTAAAGGATATTCCTATATAGGCTTGATATATTGAAAATAATGATAGCTCACCTTACTCTGTAACAGAGAATGTAAATGTCATTCATAATGACCCTTCTCTCAAATAAAAAAAAGATGCATTTTTTTTGCCTTGCAGCGGACTATCACAGCAACAACTACACAGTGACTAATGGCTGGAAGATCCACAACACTGCTAAAAACAAGTGGTTTGTCTGCATGGCCAGAAATCCAGAGGACAAGCAGAAGTGGCTGGACGCCATCTTGAGGGAGCGGGAGCAGAGAGAGAGTGAGTGGCACTTTTTTTAAAGGCCATTTTTATGGCACAGCTGATGGCGCACCATCACCAATCATCCTATTTCTTTTTTAAATATTAGAGGTCCTTTGTGAAACATTCATATGTTTTTGTAATCTAGTTTAGAAAGATTTGGCCCCCACCAACCCTGTTTTACAAGGGAGCATTTACTATTATTAGGTACACCTAAACAAAACGAACACAGTCTTAAATCCTACCTTCATGAAGTTTATAATGTTCAGGTTTTTTATATCCATCTTAGAGAGGTGCTGATTCAACTCTGTGGTCATTTAGTTTGTGTAATACAGTTTGTGTAAACTGTATTATGTTATACTGACAGGTGTTTCAGTTATTTTGTCCACCCCATTTATATCGACGAGGGTAGGCTAATTAACAGATTGTATATTACAATTCAGTCGAACCGCACCACAAACTACTCCCTTCAAAATGATCAGAAAGTTGAATCATCACCGCACTAAAACAGTTTCAACAAAAGCTTATTACCTGCATGAAGGGAGGATTTGTTACAGAGGATATATTGAGTTCTAGCCAGGTGTACCTAAAAACTAGCAAGTGAGTGTATAGGAGCACCTCCTGCTCCTCTTTTGTGCTGCATTCTCATGGCAGTGATGAGCTGCACTTCCCAGAGATCACCTGTTAATGAAATAGTTTGGCCAATACTGGGTCTGTCCTTGGAAACACATTTTACGGGTGCCAGTTTTGGCCTTTCCATTCCTGATTTGTAGATGTCGTCGTGTGGCTGTTTTCATGAGTCCTTTTCTGCTGTTTTGCTGCCGTTCGGCACCCGCTGCATGTTGCCCTACATGTTGGTGTCACCTTACATTCAAAAGCTATCAAGGCTTCCTCAGCCGGCTCACAGTAATGACTGTGGATGTGCTTATGACCTGGATACAGTGTTTGTGTCCTACGGTTATGTCCCACCTTGAACAGGCTGCCCGCCTTTGTTTTGGAAATAGAGGCTTAGGTGACATGACGTTTAGAGGTAGCCTCGTTGGCCTGTGCACTAAGCAGAGGTTGCTACGACAATCTGTTCTTCCCAGGAAAATAAAAACAATGCAGCAGAAGTATTTGACTAATCAAAGTCCTTGGTGGGACGTGACCGGCGAATCAAATGGGTCACTCTCAAAGAGCAGATATGCTAAAAATAGAAAACCATTCACTTATGAAGGAAGTGAAACTGATTTGATGATTTGAAATTTGATTAGTAATGTAAACTGATATTCTTGTTGTTGTTTTCCCGTCATTGTCCCTGTTTTGCCTTAAAATGTGTCCCCCCCCCCTTTTCAGCACTGGCCATCTGTCTTTGTTATGTTGTGTACAGTAGACAGTGTGAACGGCTTTAACCAGCTTTGGGGTGGTACACAGCAGGTCACCTGATAGCATTGATGGTTAAAATTCAAAACTGAAACCCTGAAGCTATCTGAACATGATTTGGTTGAAAATGTCCGAATGCTCGTAGGTATAGCTGCACGAGCACATCTGTCAACATTAAACCCTTGTGTTTTTGTAAATTAGTCTTTTTAGTTTTACATTAAATAAGGATCCACGGCAGAGTTTGATGCCGTCAGCTGATCTTGTGATGAAAGGATTTCAGTCTGCAAATAAGTTTGAAGGAGTGTGCTGCAGCTTGAGGTGTTAAGTTTCACCCCGGCGGAAATCGCCCTGAGGCTAACAGATGCCAGATCAGTCACAGTGCCCAATTTCCCCACGCTCTCCCATTCTGTTAACCTCTCTATAGTATTCCCTGCTCTCAGTGTTCTTACCTTTCTCTCTGCCTCTTTACTACAGTCTAGACAGCTACATGATCAAGTTTTACTGCAAAAAAAAAAAACAAGCAGCATTTTTTTTCACTTCTCCTCCTTCATGCATTGTTCCTTGTCCCGACACGCCTTGTTTAATGCGGTCCTCCCCTCTGAACCCTCCCAAAAGACTTCCATTGTTTAACAACCGCCAGCTGGAGGTGTTTGGTCTTATCACTGTTTTCATGTACGTTTAGCGAGAATGCATGGATCGGATACGATTGAGTGTTTCCTCGTGCCTGTGAGCGCAGGAAGAAGACGAAGAGCAGCGCAAGACAAACTCTGACAGCTGGATCAGAAGCTGAGGGGCCTCTGCACCGGACAGGCCCCGTCTGTTGTTCAATGACACTCATTGTTTAGTCCTACTCCAGCTGCCGTCAGATGTAATATAACCTCGCCTCTATCACAGGCTGTTAGTGCAGAACCCCAAAGACTCAATGGGAAAACTGGATTAAAGAGTTAGCCGTGTAACTTCATACATTGTTTATCTCATGCTGCTCTGTTCCATTCAGTTGGTCAGACTTCCACCCCAAACCGTGTCACTTAGCTTTCTACCCTCAGATGCTAAGTTGCATAATGCAGCAGATGAAGTCACTGCAAAGGCTACAGCCTAATACCAGCTGACTGCCAGCATGCACATACGCTCTGTGGCTGCAAGAGAGGAAATAAGTCAAAAGTTTATATTTACTATCCAAAAAAAACATCACAGGAAGACGAACAAAGTCACCTACAATCTTCAAGCCGAAAAGATGACAAGCGGCCCTAAGAGAAAGCAAGGTGGTTAATAAGTGACAAAGATCCCAAGTTAGATATGTTTGCAGGTGTCAAGCGTGTTGCAATGCACAAACCTGAATACTATATAGTCCAGTTTGCAGTAGTTAAGCAGCTTAGGGAGGTGCAGTGCTGCAAAGTTGAGTTACCCGAGTCAGAAAGTCTCACTGTGCGTTTCAGAAGTTCATCAAAACCCCACCATTATGTTAAGCAGCTTAAACAGTGTACTCCCCGGTGAGGTTTTACCAGGGTACCAGGCCTTACAATGGGCGCTCACATGCTCTGCTTTACAGTAGAGGAATAATGGTTCACAAACCCACACAGAAACAAAATCAAGATCACTCTGCCCTCCTGAACTTTACTTACTCTAAAGACTCGAGGAGAGATTAACATCTGGGTTAGTTTCAGAAGGTTGTGGCAGACCCGAGCTGCCATTCTCTGTTCCTGGCTTCATTCCACGTGCACAATACCGGAACACAACCGAACAGTTCAGGCAAAGGCTCAATTGTCTCTTCTAACAACAGCATGACAGCCTTGGCCTCTTGGTTCTGATATGTGCAGATAGATGTGGAGAGCATTTGTGTCCCATAATGGATCTGCTGTACTGTTCTTGGCATTTTGACACAGTCACTGTTGGGCTGAGATTTTGTCACTTTTTTATGTTTCTTTATAAGACGGTTTCTCATTCTCTTGATGGTAAGGCTGACACATCCGCTGGGATCTGACTTGTTTTTCCCTTTTTTATTTTTAGGTCTCAAACTTGGAATGGAGCGGGATGCCTATGTGATGATCGCCGAGAAGGGGGAGAAGCTCTACCACATGATGATGACCAAGAGTCGGCACCTGATTAAGGATAGACGCAGGAAGCTCAGCATTGTGCCCAAGTGCTTCATGGGAAAGTGAGTTTCTTTGCTTCCTCAGCGCCTGGTTTCTTCAGGTTCCTAGAATGTGACTGCAATGCTGTGCTGTTCACAAGGGGAACCTTACAAATTCTTGTTACGTAAGATTAGCAGCTTTTCAAAAGAGCTGGGATCCAGCCTCCCCGAGTCCTGGCAAAAAGCCTGAACTGTTTTGTCTCTACATCCTCTTGTCCGTAATGAGGCCCCCTCATAGTCTCCTCTCACGGGTCATAGAAAAGGCAGAGTTGCTCCACACTAACTCATATCATCGAGCAGACACTCACACACCAAGACTTTCATTAGCAAAGGACCTTTAACTGAGGCTCTGCAACAAGCCATACCCCTTTCTGTCCCCTTGATGTTTCAATGCAATGAATAGACAATGGGGATTTTTGCTTAGGATTCCCTGAGTTGCTCTACATACACACCAGCATCTGTGAGACGCTGAGCAATTAAATTCTATCCGGGGACCATTTTGGAGAGACAAAAACAAAATGAGGCAAGACTACGATGGTGACTGCTGATTGTTCTTGTAAAGATAAACCAGGGAGCAAGTAATGTCTGCAACACTGCCGACATGGTTTCTCAGTATATTAGAAATCATTAAATGCACCCCCGTCGGAAACACATTTTTTTCCAGCGGTATAGGTAGTGGATGACAACAGTGCATTGAGTACTATTGCATCAGCCTCTGCCACAAAGTTAATTTAATGAGTTTCCAAAAATGTGATGGTGTTTCTGGGAGACATGTTCTGTCTTGGGGGGTGTTGTCTGGGTGCTTTTCTCTCTCGCTATCAGATATACCTCACTAGAGATCCTGAGACCCTACGGGCATTAGATTCTGCCCTACGGTGTGTGTGCATTCAGCACTTTTCTTCCATCATGTCAGAGCACACTGTATTAAGAACAGTGAGTTATTAGTATCCTGATAGGGAGTTAATGTTCTGTCTTGCTCCCATCCACTTGTAGATGAGAGTTCAGAGTCAGTGCAAGAGTAGCTGTCAAGCAGGTTCAAAGTCAAATGATTGCCCGATGGATGGATGCTTGTTTTTGCTGACAATCCTTTTTACAGCCTCTCCCTCCTTTGCTTCATCCATGTGGTCTACATCTAGCTTATCTCTCTCTTTCTCTCACTCTCTTTTCACTTTTTTTCCTCCCACTCTCCCACTTTTCTAGTTTTATCACTCAAGTCATTTCCTGCTGAGAAGTGCAACCTGCATTAACTCTGCATTTGTCTTTCAGATGAAATTACCAGCAGGCATTATTTGAGTGCTTATTGCATTAAACAGAGTTGCTGACTGCCGGTTTCACAGCACCCTCTTGTCCTGATAGCATAATTCCATCATCTGTCTGCTATCTCCATTGGAAGATGGTCCGTTTTAACATGCTCACCATTTTCATATTGCTACTTTTCTGGTCATGCCAGTGCTTGTCGAGCATAATTTGTGGGGATTTAAAATGATATATGATATCCTAATTTTCTTGTATTGTTTGTTGATATCTTTTTGTGCTAAGAGGAGAGCTAAAGATAAGAAGATATAAGATATAGGATACGCTGTAAAAGTAAACATACTTGTGTGTTGTTGATTCACACTATCGTCCTACAGTGCAATGCTCAAAGGAAATGGAGCTAGAACAAATTAAAATGAATGGCAAATGGTGGTAAAACGGCTCCATATCGCAATCTTAAAAAAAACACTGAAAAACTGATTGATAAACAATGGCACCAATATTGTTTCATGTTCTGTGAGTATAAAAAGTAAAGTATGTTTCATTTCTTGGATGCTTACTGCAAAAACATTACACTACAAAGATTAGCCTATCTATCCAGGACCTAGTGGAACAGGGCTCACTTCAAAAGGGGGAGATATTTTATCTTTCTGTTGCAAACAAAAAGGCTTTATCAACAATGATTTTGCAAAGAAATGCAAAAACCGCCCTGTTAATGTTGCTGAACTTTACGTACAGTTTTCACTCACAAAAATAAGCAGAGGTTCAACCGTTCATCAGCAGATATATTGGCAGATAAATTGATATATTCCCCACAAATCCATTATCCTTATTTTCTTCCTTTTTTGTGTGCGGCTGAAGGCTCTCTCTCTCTCTCTCTCTCTCCCTCTCTCACACACACTGCGTCTCTATCAATGTCCATTTGTCTCTTTCTCTTTCTCGTTTGCACACACACCATTCCTGCTCATCATATTAATTTCCATAACAGATTTGTGTCCAAAATTAACTCTTACATAACATCCACAAACACACCACACACACACACACACACACACACACACACACAAACACACACCCAACATCCCCTCACATTCACTTGAGTCCCCTGTCAATGTCAATTAACTGGCTTTGACATGAACACACAGAAAGACAATGCACACACATACACGAATGATGCAGACATGAAAACACATTTCATTCCAGGCTCATAAAAAATGAAAAGGCCTTTAGAAGTGATCTCCCTCTACATTCACACAAGCACAGCTCTTACAGGTTATAGCACGCACCTGGCAGGTCACAAGAAAAGTCTTATTAATTATGATAAAATATTCTCTTTGTGCAGGCAGACAATTAAGGACGAGTAGCAGATGGCTCAAAGTGTCATCGCGTGCAGTTCTGCATGGTCATACTCACAGCAATCAAATGCTAGTTGGAGGACTTTATAAACTTAAAAAAACTTGCACAACTTGTATGCTCGACATTTTAATGCATGCTATATTTCTGATCACACATACATTCATACATCTGTCACATGATTACCTGACAGCAAATCCACACATGAGCACAGATTTCTTCTTTCTTCTTACACGCATGCTTCAAAATTATTCCCATGGTGAAATGTTCAATCTCAGAATTCATGAACACACACACACACACACACACACACACACACACACACACACACACACACAAAAGCTCTTTCCAATTCACTGTTCATCATTATCTGGGTGATGTGATTTCACTCAGCAGCATGAAAGATGGAGAAGCGGAGAATATAATTTTCACCTTCAAACATTTGTTCAGCTCACACTGGGTGTGAAAAGAAGGGGCCAAAGCTGAAACGCTAACATTTAGATGGTTAATGCATGTACTGTGTCAAAGTCTTTGGGATGCTTGTAGCAAAAGGCACATTGGATACATTTTAATGATTTTCCAAGAATATGTTCTGTGGATGCGCTGTCTGTGCCTGTGGTCCAATAGTTCATTAAAGCTGGAGCCACTTGAAATGTCATACTGAAAGACTAAATTGCTCAAAGAGCCTTGCACAGTGTCACCATGTTACATTGCACAAGGATCTCCGCAGTGAACATCAAGGCCAGCTCAGTTTCAGAATGGATATATTTCACTGGCTGTGTCACGTGGGCTTACTGAAAGCAGTACGCCCTGCCTGCAAGACATGGATGTAAACACTATTGCATTCCATGTACCGCTAAGACACTGTACATACAATCAAGCAACAGCTACTTATGTTGAAATTAGGCTTTGTCTGGCCAAAAAACGTGCATCCTGATATTAGCTCTGATAACTAGCTCTCATTAGCATGCACTAATTGCAGTGCATGTCATATATAAACAAAGCATTAGGTTAAACATCACTTAGTCATCACCTGCCCTTCTCGTCTTCTTCACTTAAGTTGTTTCTTACACGTGCCCTGCTGCACACCGGTTCTCCTCTTGCACTGACTTTGGCAACAGCTTCCAGCTCACACAGTGTTAAGAGATAGAAAACAGTTAAACTCATTGACTTCAGCAGTTTGCATGTTGTACGGGCATGGACTGGTCTTCTTTCATAAGCCATGTACGTTAAAAAGATATAAGGGCTACTTTCAGAAATGCCAACTTTATCGGCAGATAAAAACATTGCGGCATGGTGGCACCCACACTGTGTGTGTCTGTCAAGTGATTTCTGTGAAATGCCATGCAAACACAGCACAGCAAGGAGCCCTACGCCAAGGATGGCGATGAGATCAAAAACAAAGCTAAACAGATTACCACCTTAAGAAACCAGGCGTCATCAAATATACTTCTTTGTCTTGTGTTCTCAGTGAGTTTGTGTCATGGCTGATAGAGAGCGGGGAGATCAGTAACCCTGATGAAGGAGTCAACCTGGGACAAGCCTTGCTGGAGAATGGCATCATTCACCATGGTGAGACAAAACACAATCGTTTAGTTCTCTCTCTCTCTCTCCTTTCCTCATTCTCTCTATTTTTGCTAAACTTCCATCATCTTCTATTCCTGTATACTTTTTACTCACATTTTCCTCATGTCAGCTCCTCATGACATGTTTTTTGTTCTGTTTTGAACTTTTTTAGTCATCTTATCCTGTGGTTGTAGCTTGTTTTTTTTTTTTGCAACCCCTTTTTTTTCTGATTCACATTCTCCTTCTATAATTGTTTGAGTCACTCCTGTTATGAAGTTATCCCCCACTTCCTATTGGAGCACACCTTTCAGAGTGGAAACCACCGTTACCCAAACACACTGTCGGGTAATAATGACTGTAGAAACAGACATTATTCCCCATCCCTGATTTTGTCGTGAGTGTGACATTCACAGGTCCACTAATCTGAATTATGCATTGAGAAACAAGACACACACACACAAACATCTATAAATAATGCATGGGCACGGTTGTCCACAGTATTGCTGAAGGGGCTCTTATACAAAGTAAGTGCACAACTTATACACACCACCCTCTCGAGGAAATTTACTGAGACCCAACTTTCAGATTCCTTAATACCTGTGGAAAATCCCCTGAAATCCTCCCTCACAATAGCCTACGACCACAGAGAGATACAATGATGACATGCAGGGCTCTGTGGCATGGCAATGAGGCTTTGTGGGCAAACTGGAGAGGCTCAGGCCCCCGTATACAAAGTCTAGTTGGCCACCAGTTAGTCAGTGAAAAAACTCAGACAGACAGAGGTAATGTGACAGAGGGGCAAATTGAAACTGTCCGTCTCCCGCTCCCGAGTCCTGCATTCATTTTGTGACAAGACACATAAAACAGTCAACCTTTATCCAATCAGCTGTTTGAGCCACTAAAAACACACCAGTTCAAACTTGAACGTTTAAATTCAATTCAGTATGTTTTGTCATGTCCTTGACTAGCTCCTGTAATATTTCAGCTATCATTTCATGTACTTTAAATTCCACATTTGACACTTCATGGTGTCTTGGTTTTATAAGGGCATTTTAAGTCTAGACTGAGAAAACCAGCGGCTTGTTTGAGCCTTTGCCAACTTGTTGTGGTGGAACCAAACTGCCTCTGTTTGGCAGATCTTACTGTTAGCTACTCCAACAGGCATCTGTTTGTGTATGTATTAGTCATTTTCCATTTTATGTGTGGGATTGATTATAAATAGGAACTTGTTTTGGATGTTTTTTCATTCATTAATGCCACTTGGGAGATTTTATGGGAATTGGCAGCTGTCTGCTATGCTAAATATTTGCCAAAACTGGAAAAAGGAAAACAAAACAGATTTGAGACAGTAAGTAGGGACATTGAAGTTCATTTCAATCCTTCTGAAGTAAACATTCTGAGCAAATCTCAAAGCGAGGAAAGATGTGAAAGGATGTTTTATTCTGCTTAAGTATTCTACAGTTAGGAGTAGAGGTGGAAGGGCTATCCTAATGTATAATGGGTTATACACCCAAACCAGCCAGTAATTCAAACAGTCTAGTGACATTTTCTCCTTGTGGTGATATTTCAGTGTCAGACAAGCACCAGTTCAAGAACGAGCAGGTGTTGTACCGATTCCGCTATGACGATGGCACCTACAAGGCCCGCAGTGAGATGGAGGACATCATGTCTAAGGTAACTCAAATTCTGCTTCGCCATATCCTAGTTTGTGTTTGATAAGAAATGTAAAAACAAAACGTAAAAAAAAGATGTTAGTGCTTTTTTACAAGGACAACAGTAATTAGTCAGAGCTGGTAATAAGTGTGTGTTGGATTTGCTGTTCTAGAAGGAAAAATAAGCAAGTAAGTGTCTGCACAAAGCTGTAGTCTTATAAATCTTTTGTACAAATAAGAATATCATGTCTATGATGTCAAACGTTCAGATATAATCTCTGGAGACATTAATCCTTTCTCATAGCAAACTCTGTTAGAAACTAAATTCCCCCAAAAAAGGAACATAAAAGTTGGTTATGTTGGCCTACATCTGATCTCAAATGCCATTTAGAGAGTTTTGAAATTTCTATCCTAAAACAATGGCCTTGGGGCAACTCTTTTCACAGTCAGTTCTTTTGAAGCCATGCTTGTACTTGTTTACCCAAGGTGTGTATGTTCTATGACTCAGCGGCTCTGTCTTTTTCTTCTCTTTCAGGGCGTCAGGCTGTACTGCCGCCTTCATAGCCTCCACACGCCTGTCATCAAGTAAGTACCTGCCCCTTTCCTCTTATTCCTCCTCCTGTCCCTCTTCATCCCATATGCTAATGGTCTCGCTCTCCAGGTGCATGAATACATATTCATAAAGGGTTCACATTCAGCCCACGTCGACCTCTCTGTAATGACTAAACTAACATGACCACTGCCAGGAATGGCGACCCTCAAACCCTTTTCCTCCCCCAGCGTGGACTCCCAGTCAGGCTTGAGCTTCTGTAGGTTGTATGTGTTGGATGCCAGGTTTTCATGACTGGAGATGTATATGAGGTAGCTCTTAAAGGATTAAGGAGAGCCACATATCTTGAGCATTTCTCTCTTAATCTTTACAGTGTTGTAGGTTAGCTGAATTTATGTTCACGACATGAGTCCAAATGATGACTGCAAACTATTTTTAACCTCATCAATCACTTTTTATTTCTCCTTTATGCTCTCTCCCTCTTTCACACACACACACACACACACACACACACGAACACACACACACATTCACAGTACACATTCTCAGAAATATAAACACTATAATATACAGTATATATACACACACATAACACCATTCCCCGATTGTTGGACCCCAATATGTTAATATACAAATGCAGTGGTCCATCAAGCCTTAATTGTTCTTTTAAACTAAGTCTTATTTATTATGTTATGTTATTATGTTTAAGAGTCAGAATAGAAGTACAAATCTAAAGAAGTGCAGGAAACACACATCGTCTCCCTCAAACTCTCACATTCTCTGTCCACTGTAGCCCTTTCCTTCCTTCATACCCCGTCATCTGTCTATCTTTCCCTCCATCTCTCACCCACTGATTGAAGTGCCCGGGGTTGCCATTGGTGCAAACAAAGGGCTTTTGGTCCAGGGACAAATCCTATTAACATACAAAGACAAACCCTCTTCCTGGCAGCCAGATATGGTATGATATTGCCTGGCTTTCTAATCCATCCATCCATCATGGCATTGCAAGTGGCAACCATTCATTATAATGTTTGAGTGAGAGATGTATTGAATTTTATGAATGATCAATAATCATATACAGTGCATCTGTTATTAAACTTTGTTGAGTGACAAAGCGGCCGCCCGTTTCCTAACAATAAAATGCAGTGAATAAGAAAACCAATGTGTGATAAAATAGATATAAACTTAATTATTTCAATCTTTGGGAATGCCACAGATGTCTTATGCGGTAAAGGATCACGCCCACCTTGATACAGAAAATCACAGATCAGCAAATTATGTCATGAAGCAGCTCACTTTTTCTGTTGCTTTAAGGCTTTGTAAGGCTTTGCCTTCTGCTTTCATTCTGAATGTGAAAGTGTACAATATAGGTGGTCCAGATACAGCGCATTTCTTACTCACAACATTGAGATGTTAAAGCAAATAGAAGATACCGATCATTTGATGGGCTCTGAAACACCCATTGAGTCACACAACCAACCACATTTCCTCTGTAGTGTCTTTGTTTCACGTTGAGCTGATTGGTCCACCATGGTTGTTCATGTAATCTCACTAAAGTTCAAGTAATCAGAAATGAAAAGGATAAAGAATGTAGGTTGTTGTTCTACCTGCAAATACATAATTCTCATTCTTATAGAATCTTCTTAGGGGGCTTCATTAATGTAACATGGAAAGGTAAGGGTGGTCTAGCTTGGAGTCATTAGCTCACCCCACACGTGTTCACTGACCTTCAAGCTCTAGTTCAGCCTCAGCCAGGCTCAATAAACCGTGCTATGTTGAGTCTTCATCAGTCTCCGAAACTTCTTCACACCTGAACTTGGCTCACGATATTTTTTCAACACTCCTGATATGGATGTAACAGAAATAATGTTTTTAATGACTTTCGCTGACTTTAGGTAGACACAACATTCTCTTTTTTTCAATTACTCCAGAAATGCAACATTACATGAAAGTAACAGAACCTTTCTAAGGTTTTATTTTATTACGTATTAAACATTTTTACACGTGAAGCTGCAGCCTGTGAACTGTCTATTTTTCCTGCATTGTACTGTGAAAATACATTTTGTAATGTAAGTTTAATGCTCCTTCAGGGACAGAGACCACCATCTGAAAACCTTTAAATCTGTGGTGCCTGCCAGCAAACTGGTTGACTGGCTACTCTTGCAGGTAAATTCAATGTCTATTGTACTTTCATTTAATCCAAACACACTAATACTAAACAAGGCACCAAGTGTGCGTACAATGATAACAACTGTCTAACTGAGATATCTTAAGTGTTGTACTGTTTGAGTAAATACTTGAAGTCTGTACTTTTGCTGAATTTTGACTATTTTGAAGTCTTTCCTGTGCAAACTGAATATTTTTAACATTAAATTAGGCTAATATGCATCTGGGAGAGACAAACTATGAAGTTGTCACATTATTTTGTACATTTGTCACCATTCAATGACCTTTAACAAAACAGCCATGGGCAATTAGAGTCTTCCTATCTCATTGTTTTTTATGATGCACATATTTATTAACACGTGCTGGCTCACAAATCACCATCTTCAAGCACGCAGATAACTCAGGCCGGCGGTGCTGTGAATGAGAAGGTATAAACAGGCTTTGTACCTGACTGATAGTGTGCGTCATTGGTTTGGTTTCCCAGGGAGACTGCTCAACCCGAGAGGACGCTGTGACGCTGGGTGTGGGGCTCTGCAACAATGGCTTCATGCACCATGGTCAGTAAAACCCTCTCACACACTCATACATGAAGGACAAGTAAACACAAAACTGAGAAGGATTTTTAATGCAAAAATACCTCAGTGACACTTTGACATGACACGTATGGTGTACTGATGTCTTTCGTCTGTGTCTAATTATTTTGTTTTCCCTTTTGAAAAAGCTCAGGTTCTGTGTCTTGATCATTTTCTCACTCTTGCCCCAGCGTTCTCGTTTCTGTGCTTCTTGATTACTTCATTGTGCCTTTAGTCCCTTATTTGCCCTCCAGGCAGTCCGTCTCTCTACACACAAAATATAACATTAGCCTCTCTCTGTCATGTCATTATAGGTTAAAAAAATGACATTGTAAATTTAAATGAACCTGGTCTAGCCCAGTCTCTGGAACCTCACTGACCACACTGAAGTAGCGGCTTTGGTTCTAGCCCACATGTTGAACATAAACAGCATTAGCAGTGTACCCTAACCGGAGCTGTTTGGCTTAGCTACACGGCTGTCTGGGTCAGTTCACTGAACCATGAGCACTGGTAAAATTTAATGTGTCATCTTCATTGGCCAAGTGCATTATGTGTAAAGTGAGAACCTCTGAAAGGCAGCATTTAATGTTGGAATACTGAAGACGTAACATGAGGACAGACAGTGCTTTGTGATGCATAGACTATAGTGAATTATGCAAAAAGACTGAAATCTTAGATGAAGATGTTCTTACAATGATGCATTTTATTATTTTATATTTTAATTTTAATTGGAATGGTCCTGAAAGATCCTGGAGATCGATTTACAACCACCAAACAGTCGGCCTAGTTGTTAATTACGTTAGGTTCTATTTCACACTCAGTAGAAGGGATAAATCAGAATGTATACAGTATCAAAGTATAAATGTACACGTGATTAAAAGCTTACATATCTCTTCTGTAAATACTACACAGAGCGTTTGGATCTTGCTCTCACGCCTAAACCACTCCCAGCTGTTCCCTTCACTTTTTGCTTACCTCATTGGAACTTAGAAATACAGCGTCCCTCACTATCTGTTGGAAGGTCTCACCTGTTCACCTGATCTCCCTCTACTCTGCCCTTCTTCATGATCACAGCCTCTCTCTTCTCAGACCGTCTGCACTCTTCACCTCTCCTAAAGTCACAATCTTTATTCTTTAGTCAGCACATCTGCTGCTCTTCACCTGGTCCCTCCTCAACTCTGCTTCTTTTTCTCTTTTTTTCTATCCTTCCTTGAATTCTGTCTCTTCTTGTCTGTCTATCTGGTTTTATTTGATATGAGGCTCCTCACTGGTGGGAAGATCACTGACAACAGATAACACAGTTAATATGCCTTTTCATCTGTCCTTGCGTACTTAAATCATTCATCTACATGTCTGTCGTGAACACCTCTTGCAGTTTGCCCTGCAGGCAACTCAACATACAGAGCAAGCCACCAGATACAAAAATACATTTCCTCCATTAGTTATATGGCGAGATTGAATGGCTCGTAAGCCAAAACATCATTTACAAGTCATTATGCATTTGACAATATTAAATAAAGAAAACCAATAATGGAACTGTCAGTGAATAATAATGATTTCCAACAGATTTCTCTTCTACTACAATCTCCTTACATACCGCCTTAACATTTACATAAATCAATACTAAATAGTAAAAATCAATGATCTTATGTTCCTCTCTGGGAAAAAAATGTGTCCTTTGGAGATCCATTATGTTTGTTTGGTGGTTCATTGAAATTACATGTTTTGTTATCCCTGGTTTAAGTTTCACTCAGAGGAGTCAAAAATTGATTTTTTTTTTTGGATTTGAAAGACTGAATACTATAAGAATTATTTATTTAGTGATTGCTCATATAATTGCACCAGTGCATCATATTTTATGCCTTGCATACAGTAGTTTAAATATATGAAATACAAAAAATGCTTTTTAGTACTCATTTAAAATTCCTGTTGAATGCATTCCTGTTGATGTGACTAAACGTCTAAACTGTTTTCTCGACCCTTGGATAATGCTGTTCTCAGCATTAAAGCAATGATTTAGCGTGTGTGTGTGTGTAACTATGTGTGTGTTATTAGGGTATGACAGTTTCCAGAGTAGCACTCCCTCTAGTTGAATAGGTGGTGTTAAAGTTTTATATGGCCGCAGCCCCGTGACTCAGAGGAAATAGTTCAGGTTCAGACTTCGTTTGATTTGGCGTAACGCCAGTGCGAGTGGGTTTGGCATGTGTGTAATCAGTTTGTGACGGCTTTTGTTCACCTGAGGGTGCCAGATGCTCTCCAAATTGCTGAACGCCTGGGCACCTTTGGCTCTCAGTGTTGCCTGTCCAAGCCCCATTTTACAGTTTTACAGTACCAAGTCATACACCTGAGATTAGGAAATGTCTTTAGATGAATGCCTTGTATCTGTGTATGTGTTTGGAATTTGGGCCAAATGGCAAAAATGACAACTCCCGTGTGACAAAAACAATAATTTTCTTTATTCTTCCCAACACAAAACAATCCCCAACCCACATAATGGGTTTATTCCAAATGTGACAATCAAAAAGCTGAGGCAAGGCTGTGGTCGTGCCAGCTGTTGTACTGCCTACAGTACCGCGGTGGATATCCTGTCATTTTAGGCACTTGTGTAGTTGCACCTGGGTCAGTCGTGTCCAATGTTTGTGCTTGGATTTGACGCAAATGAGAAATGACAACTGAAAATGATAGTCAAAGGGTAAAAGAAGAATGGCAATATCTTTCATTCAAGAGAATTGTTGTTTAGCACAATACATGCTCTGTAATTGAGGGCCTTATTTCAGTGGCTTATCAGAGAAATATTTAAAAATCTACAGTAGGGTTAATGTAGTGTGTTTTGACTTAAGTTCAAATACTGCTATAACCGGAGAAGCATTCATAATGTGCTCCTCACCTGTTTGAAGTGCCCCATGTGTTGGAGTGAGGTTCAGCCCAACAGTGGGAATTCTAAACACACGCAGACACGTATGGCAGACGGTTTCTTGTGTCCTCTGGAGAGTCCTTCCCAGCCCTGGCCTGAGCAGGCTAGTACCCAGATGTGGTTTGGATCCAGATGTTCCTGCTAGCATAATTAGCTAATGAACTAATTAACCGTTAGCTTGTTTGTGTGAAGGGGCAGCTTTTTTTTATCCTGCTCGGGCAGACACTTGTATACAGTATCTCCACAGGTCTTTGAAGTTGCAAATGACGTTCAAACAGGGCTCAGTGCCATTATGTAACACACTTAATCCAATTTTCCAACAAGACCATTTTTAATCTGTATGAGCACAACATACACATTTATTATTAATGGGCAAGCAGCAATGTCTGGTCAAAATAAATGCTAAATGCATTTGGCCTTTCAGTAGCACCGCTTAACCTCAGCAGCATTAACTTAAAAGACTACAATGTGACTGATTGCTGTTTGTGTTATTATTACTCTCTGCGGCGGCTTTCTAATTAGATGCTGTGTGTGTTTTTCCCCTCAGTCTTGGAGAAGAGTGAGTTCAAAGACGAGTCCCAGTTCTTCCGTTTCTATGCGGACGAGGAAATGGAGGGAACCAGCGCCAAGAGCAAGCAGCTCCAGCGCAATGACTTTAAACTCATCGAAAACATCTTAGCGAAGTCCCTAGTGGTGAGCTGGAACACAGAACACATGCATTGTCTCACTCTCTCACACATGCTTACACGGATACTTATTGTCACAGTACCAGACTCACATTGTATTTCCTCTCAAATATATTTTTGTTCATTATGATGTGATGCCAGCTTTACCCACTCTAGAGTTGTCCAAACACAAGAAATCACTGTTCTGGCTGGGAAACAATGAATCAACACAATGAATCAACTACTGTGCACACGTGTGTGTAAACAGTAGTTATATAACAGGCCTTTTGTACAGCTAATTGAACACACTGGCATCTACTATATCCTTCACTCCAGTTTGTTTAGACCTGTGTCTCTGCATGTGTGTACTTCTTTCTGATCTCCTCAACTACATGTAATTAACATCACTATACACCTCCACACCCACCCCCGTTCTTGTAGGAGCAGAGACAGCTATGATGACAATAAACACCTTTTGAATTTGCTCTGATCAGTATGCATCTTAATGAGGGCTGTATCAACTGTACTGCCTGGGACAAAGTCCCTTTTGTGGTGCCGCTGAGACAAGAGATTAAACTATGAAGGGCAATTTATGCCTCTGTGTCGAATATATGCTGCACCCTACGCTGTAGCCTGACACACAACTCCCCAAAAATTAAACTACATGTCACAGATCGCAAGAACTGTGATTGGATGGCTTGGTAGCATCACATTTCTGGCTTGTCCTTCTTCAAGCCTCAAATGTCATGCATACCATCTCCTCTGATGCCTTTTCTTGTTCCTGCATTTTTAGTAAGCTCAATAAACGTAACTGCTGTTCAACATTGATCACCTCTAACTAGGGCTGGACAATAAAATATAATATGTATCGCAATATAATTTTTTTTTCAATAACAAGATAACAAATGTTTAGTAAATATTCAATAAATGTGATTTTATTCACTTAAACAATACATAAATTTATTAAGATATTTTGTTGAGGAAAAAAGACTGAAAAAGCTTTTACTTTGACAAAGATTTAATCATAATTGTTTTGAATGTTTTACCTCAGATTTGTGAAGTGATCCACTGTTTGGCATCAAGTGTTGACCATAAAGAAGAATTTTAACCACAATTAACCATCAGGTTTCGTCTATTGTCACTCAGGACAAAAAATCAGCCTTTAAACTCAAAATAAATAACTTTTTGATACTTATCGTGATAATTATCGATATCGAATGATATGAAACTTTTTATCGTCATAACATTTTTGGCCTTATCACCCAGCCCTACCTCTAACTCCAACATGATCCTCTCAGTTTCAGTCACCATTGTTTGTAGTAGCCTATACCTACAACAACAGTGGCTTTGCTTTCCTCCTTCTTTTTTATCCTTGGTGGTTTGACATTAATTGATTCTTGACAAGAGACAACAGGTGATGGGGGAACAAAGTGAAGAGGAGAACAAAAATCAGGAGTGAGACGTTTAAACACTGCCTAACCGGTATTTAGTAAAACTTGTTGAAGCGTGTATTGTAAACAAAACGGCAAAGTTGTGGGAAAAATCCTGAAGTTTCTAAAATGTTTCTAAAATGTTTCAAAGAAAGCTGAAGGCATGATGAGGCATAAAACCACTAAACCAGTAATGCATGTAACACACGTGCAGAAAGGTAGGTGAGTGGCAGTTGTGGACATTCCTTCCAAGTACAAGATAATAGATTCAGGAAAAAATGTCTCTTCAATGGATTAAAGCTCCCAAAACCTTATTGGACGGGGAAAAGGTAACCATTATCCTACCAGGTTGTTATCATACATGCTGCATACATGCAATACATTATATTGTAATTAATGTTTTTTACAGTAAATGCATCAAAATTGTCTGAATGTCCTTTTGTCATTAGAAATTGTAATGACAATATAACATATATAACAATATAATGTAACTGATGTATATTATATTTATTAGATATCATTTGGCGCATACAATAAGTTCAGTGTTGACTGTTCGGATTCTAGCGGGGAGTAGTTTCCAGAGGCTTAAAAAGAAAGCTAAGTCCATTATCTTTGGGGAAACTTAGAAGAACCACTAGCATCCCTTCTTATATGAGAGTGTGAAGTCAGCACGCTATCTAGCCTTCAACAAGAAGTCGCAAAGGCTTTTTTTTCTCTCAATTAGCAGGACTAATCCTCCCTCAAGGCTATTATTGAAGTGAAGTACAGGAACTCTTTATTTGCCAACGCCCTCTCCTCTGATATAACAGCTGAGATCCCCATCTTATCAGGGTTGTGCAGCAGGAAGACGGCCCCAGCAGCATACCTAATGAAAGCCAGCTAATGTGTTTGGTGATATTCGCGTTTCAGTAAGCCTCGCCCCACTGGGAAATAGAATATGAGAATCTTTTTAAGCAAGACACCTGACATACAATGAAAATGACAAATTACAAAACCGAAACTATGATAAGGTGTGGGTAGTTTGTATGTATGACCACTCAGAAAGAGAGCCATATTGCAACTTTTTAACATCAGACATCAGGTCTTTGCAGTAAGTACCTTTTACTTACTTTTACTCTTAATTACCTTTTACAGCCAGAGCATGCAGTTGACTTCTGATTAAGAGTCAGGTGTAAAAGATTACAGCATATTGAGTGTTCAAAATGGCTGCACAGCATGATGAGGCAAACAAAATGAATATGAATATTTATGTCATGACAATTATTTTGCTACTTGCATTCTCATGATGCTAAACCAGTGAGAAACATCTAAGTGTAAAATGTTAGAGTAATTAGATGATGATTTTCTGTGCTAGATCCACCCTGAGGAGGAAGACTACGGCTTTGAGATTGAGGAGAAAAACAAGGCCATTGTGGTGAAATCTGTCACCAGAGGCTCACATGCTGAGGTAATGGTCAGCAAACACACACACACACACACACACACACACACACACACACACACA